>CAUYLG010077916.1:0-22445 GCA_963573385.1 Cacajao melanocephalus
TTTTTTTTGTATTTTTTGTAGAAACGGGGTTTTGCCATGTTGCCCAGGCTGGTCTTGAACTCATGAGCTCACGCGATCCGCCAGCCTTGGCCTTCCAATGTGCTGAGACTACAGGCATGAGCCACCACACCCAGCCCACCCAGCTCATTTTTAAATATTTTTGTAGAGGCAAGGTCTCACTATGCTGCCCAGGCTAGTTTTAAATTCCTGGGCTCAAGCAATCCTCCTGCCTTGTACTCTCAAAGTGTTGGAATTACAGGCATGAGTCACTGCGCCTAGACTAAAACTTTTTATTATGAAAACTTTCAAGTATCCGTAAGAATAGTATAATAAATTTTCATGTGATGATCCCCCAGCTTTAACAATTATGAACAGTTTACTCCGATCTTGTGTAATCTCCCTTGTTTCCTGTCATTGCTCTGAATATTCTCCTTGTATTTTCTTTTTTGAACAAATTGCATCTGTCATTTTTCAACCTAGAAAATGTTTTTTATTAGTTTGATGGATATTTTTTTCTTCTTTTTTTTATTGTCGCTTTCATATTTTTGGGTATCTTTTCAAGTTTGATGGATATTATACCTTTACTTTTATCAAGCTTTATTGCGATATACATGAATTACAATGTTGAAATAAAAAACAATTTCAAACTTGAACTTCTCATTGCTTAATAGCAGTAACAACATTACCTCACCTATTGCTTACTGAGTGCCTACTACAGACCAGGCATAGCTGGCAACCATCATATATGTTATCTCATCTTTTTAGCAACCCTCTAACATAGATATTATTAGCTGTATTATAGATAAGAAAAATGAAGCTGAGAAAGTACATTATCCAAGTTATTAAAGGATTATTACTGAGTTCAAATCTGCTTGTGTTTTTCACTCTACCTCATTACCTCTAAATATCCCTTCCCTCTTATCTACCTACTGAAATCTTATCTATTCTGTCAGCTTAATGGGAAAAACCAGAATACATAATAAAAATCAGAAAGAGGCATTAATCAGGGTCCCTAATTTGTATAAAATATCAAATGCATCTTGGAGCTTAAAAATAATAAACTGAAAAGTGACTTTCAGAAGGCATATAGTAGGAAAGGATTTGTTGCTTTGTAAACAATCAATATAAAAAAATACATGCTGTTTTTCATGTAACCTCGTATGACAAAAAGTGAAGGGGATTTGGGAAACAATTATCTAGAAATCAGTGACCTCAAGGTGTGCTCCGTGGACCAGCAAAATCAGCATCAGCCAGGAACGTATTTGAAATGCAAGTAAGTTGCCTTATTTGTTATGAGATAACTAAAAGTCTATTTTATTAAGATTATATATGCTTTTGTATTGCCATTCTATACTGAACAGCCTAATAAATGTGTTAATTTTTTTATTTGACCTAAATAAATGTGTTAAATATACACATATGCCATACTCATAAATACACAGTAAAATAGATATACATGGGGCAAAAACCGCAAAGAAATATGCAAACAAATTACATATATTGATAGTGGGATTTTATTTTCTTTCTCTTTCTTTTTAATTAAATTCTCTCTAAAACCAATTTCTGTAAATATTTTTATTCCTATTTTATACATTGGAGCACAGATTCAGAGGAGATAACTTTCTGAAAGTCAAAGAATTAGTAAGTACCATGAACTGGGTTTACAGTAGGAGTTCATGACCAAGTTCAATTTTCTATTACACCATGTGGTCCTTAAGCAAGTCATATCACTTTACAACAGAAACACTTATAAATATATATTGGCTGGGCATGGTGGCTCATGCCTGTAATCCCAGCACTTTGGGAGGCCAAGGCAGGTGAATCACGAGGTCAAGAGTTCGAGACCAGCCTGGCCAACATGGTGAAACTCCGTCTCTACTAAAAATACAAAAAAAAATTAGCTGGGCATGGTGGCAGGCACCTTTAATCCCAGCTACTCAGGAGGCTGAGGCAGGAGAATTGCTTGAACCTGGGAGGTGGAGGTTGCAGTGAGCCAAGATCATGCCACTGCACTCCAGCCCAATGACAGTGTGAGACCCCATCTAAAAATAAATAAATAAAATTTATATATATATGTATATATATATTTGTACAAAGCTTATAATTTGTGTGTGTGTGTGTGTGTATATATATATATATATATATAGAGGCAATGTACAAAAATAAATTTTTTAAAACCCAAATGTGATGTTTAAAGATTAAATGTGCAATGGTCATTATCTACCAGCTTCGTTTAGTTACTAGGCTTTTGCAAGTTGAAAAATTATGTTCACAAGCTTGAAAAATTTCTCAGCCAATTTCTTGAAAATGTTAAATTGACCATATTACTATACAATTTTTATTAAACTTGAGGAAAAAGTGAATATAAAAAATGAAAAGCTAAGATAGTAGAATTTTTTAATATAATAAAAAAGATGGCTGGGCACAATGGCTCACTCCTGTAATCTTAGCACTTTGGGAGGCCAAGGCAGGTGGACTGCCTGAGCTCAGGAGTTTGAGACCAGCCTGGGCAACACAGTGAAACCTTGTCTCCACTAAAAATACAAAAGAAATTAGCCAGGCGTGGCGGTATACGCCTGTAGTCCCAGCTACTCGGGAGGCTGAGGCAGAAGAATTGCTTGAACCAGGGAGGTAGACATTGCAGTGAGCCAAGATGGCGCCACTGCACTCCAGCCTGGGCAACAGAGCATGCCTCCATCTCTTAAAAAAAAAAAATGTTTATAATACATTAGTAAGTTCTAGCCTTCCTAAAAGACTTCTAAAAAAAGTCCTTTGGTAGGAGTAAGGATTGTTGAGTGGGCAATATTAATCATAAGAAAAATGACTTAGAAGAGGGAAAGATGTAAGGCTAGTTAATAAAAATAGAATAAAGTCAGTGAAAGTAGGGGAATTATGTAAGTTACTAAGATCTTACAGAAAACAAAAAACAAAATCCAAAAAAAAAAAAAGAGGAAACTAATGTGGAATTTTTACATTATTGCCTCTATCAGAATTCTGGGCCAAAAGTAGAACATCAGTTTCACTTTCTGGAAAGATTTCTTCTGAGACTGAACTAAGTGTTATGGTTTGGCTGTGTCCCCACCAAAATCTCATATTGAATTGTTACTCCCCCAGTTCCCGCCAGTCGTGGGAGGGACCCAGTGAAAGGTAATTGAATCATGGGGGCAGGTCTTTCTGATGCTGTTCTCATGATAATGAATAAGTCTCACGAGATCTGACGGTTTTATAAAGGGGAGTTCCCCTGCAAAAGCTCTCTCTTTGCCTGCCACCATCCACTGAAGATGTGACTTGCTCCTCCTTGCCTTCTGCTGTGATTGTGAGGCCTCCCGTAAGTCCATTAAACCTCTTCTTCTTCCCAGTCTCAGGTATGTCTGTATCAGCAGCATGAAAATGGACTAATATACTAAGTAAATATAAGGTGTCCTGGCTATAGGACCCCCTCCTGAGTATAATAAAAATATATGTGGTATTTTAATACAGTTAGGAGTTGGCAAGCTCTACCCTGGGTGAAGGTCTGGAGAGAAGTTTGGGCTGACTTTAGTATAAAAGAAGATCTGCATTTTATACCATATGTAAAAACTAATTCTCTCTATATTAGACTTAAGTGCAAAAAAAAAAATTAAAATCACTCAATAAAGTCTTCTATAAGCAGACAAAAACTTCAAAACCAAGACTAGAAACCAAGTAGCTATTTTTAAAATAAAGATATTTACCTATACAATAATATAAAAAAGAGCTCTTACAAATTGACAATAAAAAAAAGAAAAACGACTGCATAAAGTTAGATAGCAGAAGAACAAGTTTAAATAGCCAACAAACATATGAAAAGTGCTCAAATTCATTAGCATTCAGGGAAATGCAAGTTAAAGTAAGAATGAAACCTTATTCCTATCAGACTAGCAAAAATTCAGAGAACCTATCAAAACTGTTGCTTGTTTCTGGTGAGAAAGCGAGGGAAAAGTACTTTCAGAAGTTGCTAGTGGGAACATTAAGCATTATAATCTTTTTGAAAATCACTCTGATAAATCTATTAAAATTAAAAATACATATACTCCTCAGCCCAACAGTTCTACTCCTGGGAATTTGTTCCGAAGAAATAAAAGTATGATTATGTTAAAAATATATACAAGGACCTCAATGTTCCAGTAGCAAAATCCTGAGCATAAAGTGGGTGCTCCCAGGGGAAAGATGAAATTGGATTTGGAGGAATATCCAGAAGATATCAATTGAATGAGAAAGGTAAGATACAGAAAAAAAAAAATGTGTACACATTGCCGTTTGTTCAACAGTGGCAGAAAAATACCATTACATATATGGATACATACACACAAACACATACACATGTGTGCCACATTTATGATTTATGACCATAGAGGAAAAATGTGGCAGAATTCATAGTAAGTTGCCAATGTGTATTGTCTTCTTGTGGGGAGGGGGAAAGGGTTTATGAGGAGGAAGAAGGGAGGGGAAGAAATGGTGAAAAAAGAAAGGAAGGAAAAAAGCAACACTACGAATCATTACACTCTATCTAGTAAATCTTACTGCTACCCCTGTTTTCCCTTCTGCTGACCAAGGTGGCCCACGACATTTCTAAAAAACATGAAACACATTACACACAAAATAAGTGCTGCAAAAGCACTAAGCAACTGAAAAAAAAAATTATACAGGTTAAAGAGCAGGTCATTTTTACATGAAAAGAGCAAAATTATACCCATTCTTTCATTTTTTAGCTAGCTAACACAAGAACTTTCTTATATCAATAACTATCTTACTGATGGAAAATTCCTAGGTAATAAATACCATCAATTCACATTAAAATATCAACTGAGTGTTTATTCTGTGCAAGGCACTGCTTACTCAAGGCACTGTAGAAAACGCCAAACAATCTAGGTCCCCCACTTTCCTTTCTGTTTTAACATAGGGAAGACTGGAAGACTTCCATCCTCACATCTTCCAGCCTGCTCAAAGCACTGTAGAAAATTCTAAATGCAAAAAGTAGCATCCTCTTTTTCACAAGATGGGAAATACTCACTGTAGAGCTGCCATTAGTTATGACGAGTTCCAAAGGTATTCAGCATCCTTCATATTACAGCACTGCCTATATTCTTCCAGTCAAGCTAAATTGTCCTTAGCTCCCTTGGTGTCTCTCCTTGAAAGGATTTTTCCTGTGTGCGCCTTGAAGCTACCTTAAGAAACTTAACCACCCAACTTCCACTGGCTAAGGCTCTTTCCTCATTCAAAGATCTCCTATACCCTATCTGAGCTTCAGTGAATTCAGTCTCACTTCCTCATGCTATTTAGTTCTATGACATGCCTTCCATCAAACATTTAAGAAGAGGAGGGAAAAAAAAGGCAAATACCAACCCCCCAACCCCCAAATCAAACCAAGTGAAACACACTTTTCTTCTTTTTATTGCCCTCTGGGGAAAAATGTTATTCGCCCTCATGGCTTTCACTGCCAATGACTATATATGCTAATGACAACATTTCTAGCTGCGACCCCTCGTAAGGCCTACTTCTAAGTTAGACATCTCCAACTTGATATCCCATGAGTCCCCCATGATTTAATAGACTCCAAACCAAACTGACACTCCCCAAATCTCACCTATCTGTACGTCTTACTTATTCAGCTGCAGAAGCCAGAACCCTGAGTCCTGCTTGATGTCTAATTTCATTTTGTTTTGTTTCTTTCCTTTTCTGTACAACTATAAAGCTTCTTGAAGACTGGCTGAGTCTTTGATCTCTGTAACCGGCATGAGGCAGTATCCGGCACATACAAGTTGAACAGGTGGTCAGTCATGGTGACTCACACCTGCAATCTCAGCACAAAGGCAACAAAGCAAGACCCCCACCTCTATCAATAAATAAATAAGTCAGCCAGATGCAGTGGCATGTGCCTACAGTCCTAGTTACTCAGGAGGCTGAGGCAGGAGGATTGCTTGAGCCTAGGAGTTTGAGACCAGCCTGGGCAACATAGCAAGGCCTTGTCTCTGCTAAAAATCACAGAAATTAGCCAGGCATGGTGGTACATACCTGTTCTCCCAGCTACTCAGGAGGCTGAAGCTGGAGGATTGCTGGAGCCCAGGAGATCAAGGTGGCAGGGAGCTATGATTGTACCGCTGCACTCCAGCCTGGGCAACAGAGCAGAGGCCCTGTCTCAAAAAATAAAAATTAAAAAAAGTGCATTATGAAAAATGTGTACATGGATTTCAAGATTATTTTGCACCAAAATAAACTTGTACTAGGTTGTTACAACATGTCTGAACAAGATCTAGTTTGAGGAAGTAAAAAGAATAAGACATCAGTTTTAAAAAGATCCCAATCTGAGCAACATGCTATTGAAATTGAAGCAAAAACAAGTATCAACTTTATGGTAAGGCATGGGTGGGAGGATGGTGAAATCACTGATCCTGATGTTTTATGGGAAGTTTATGGGAACAATGCCCCAAGGAAATCAGCAGTTTACAAATGGATCAATCATTTTAGGAAGAGACAAGTTGAAGGTGAAGCCCATAGCAGCAGACCTCCCATATCAACTTTTTAGAAAATGATTAATCTTGGCCGGGTGCAGTGGCTCACGCCTATAATACCAGCACTATGGGAGGCCAAGGTGGGTGGATCACGAGGTCAGGACATGGATACCATCCTGGCCAACATGGTGAAACCCTGTCTCTACTAAAAATATAAAAATTACCCTGGCGTGGTGGTACGCACCTCTAGTCCTAGCTACTCGGGAAGTTGAGGCAGGAAAATCACTTCAACCCAGGAGGTGGACGTTGCAGTGAGCCAAGATCATGCCACTGTCTGTGTGACAGAGTGAGACTTTGTCTCAAAAAAAAGAAAAAATCTCATCTGTGCCCTAATTGAAGAGGTCAACAATTGACAGAAGAAACAATAGCCAACACCATGGACATCTCAACTAGTTCAGTTTACACAATTCTGACAAAAGAAATTTAAGTTGAGCAAACTTTCCACTTGATGGCTGCCAAACCATTGTGTCCAGATCAGCTGCAAACCAGAACAGAGCTTTCAACCTGATCTCTGTAACTGGCATGATGCAGTATCTGGCACGTACAAGTTGAACATCTGGCACATCCATTTCCTTGGGGCATTGTTCCCATAAACTTCCCTGATGGGAATTTTAACTACGTGGATCAATTGGAAGGCTGAGGTGGGCAGATCACTTGAGGCCAGGAGTTTGAGACCAGTCTGGACAACATGGTGAAACCCTGTCTCTACTAAAAATGCAAAAACTAGCCAGGTGTGGTAGCATAAGCCTATAGTTCCAGCTACTCAGGAGGCTGAGGCACAAGCATTGCTTGAACCCGGGAAGCAGAGGTTGCAGTGAACCAAGATTGTGCTGTTACTCTTCAGCCTAGGCAACCGAGTGAGACTCTCTTTAAAAAAAAAAAAAAAAAAAGTATGTGGATCAAGATCCTGAAGTATTGCTTTAAAGAACCATAATGCGAAATGAAATATGGCTTTACCAGTATAATCCAAAAGGCAAAGCACAATCAAAGCAATGGCTGCTACGAGGTGGAAGTGGTCCAGTCAAAGCAAAAGCAGACCAGTCAAGAGCAAAGGTCATGGCAAAAATTTTCAGGGATTCTCAAGGCATTTTGCTTGTTGACTGTCTGAAGGGCCAAAGAACAATTAGATCTGCTTATTATGAGTGTTTTAAGAAAGTCAGCCAAAGTTTTAGTAAAGAAAGAAAAAAAAATGCCTGGAAAAGCTTCACCAGAGTCCTTCTCTATGATGACAATGTTCATACTTACTCTTCTCATCAAACAAGGGCAATTTTGCAAAATGGGAAATCGCTAGGTTTTCACCTTACAGTCCTGATTTTTCCCTGTCTGACTTCCTTTTGTTTTCTAACCCTGAAAAATCTTGAAAAGGCACCTATTTTTCCTTCAGGAAATTATGTAAAAAAGGCTGCATTTACTTGGTTAAATTTCCAGGATTCTCAATTCTTTAAGGGTGGAGTCAGTGGCTATCACTGCTTACAAAACTGTCTTGAACTTGATGGAGTTATTTTGAGAAATATGTTTACATTTTTAATTTTTATCTTTTAATTTCATTTTTCAAAAAAATATTTGAAGTCCCCTTGTATAGTACACTGGATTCTTGACATTATCGACCTCAGACACTTTTTTTTTTTTTTGAGACAGAGTCTTGCTCTGTTGCCCAGGCTGGAGCGCAGTGGTACGATCTCAGTTCACCACATCCTCTGCCTCCCGGGTTCAAGCGATTCTCCTGCCTCAGCCTCCCAAGTAGCTGGGATTACAGGCACGTGCCACCACACCCGGCTAATTTTTGTATTTTTAGTAGAGACAGGGTTTCACCATGTTGAACCCCTCATATTCATGAGTATGTCAACATTTGTACAGGCTTCTGGCTTTCTTCTGAGTCACAGTTTGGCTCTGTATTTTTTTTCCTCTTGAGAATTATTTACCACAAAGAAACAAATTTAATCACTTATTGATACAAATGATAACATGCAGAATAAAATGAATTCTGAAGAGTTGCAAATGCCAGATAGAAAACTAAACTCACTCACTAGATAAGTGATCTGATGCCGCTACACATCAGCCTCAAAGCTTGTAAGTCAAATACTCCATGACTTTCAGAGCCATTTGCAAGCAACAGAAACTGCAAATGTTAGATCTGTAATTGTTAATGGAGTCTGTTTCTACATGTTAAAAGAAAACAAATGTACTACGCATGATAATGTCATTGATTTTTTTAAAATTCTTTGTTGAAAGAAAACCAATATTTTATACTATTTATGTTTAAATCTAATTATTCTCAGGTCTTTATATGTGGTAATTTTATGATTTTTAATGACACTTTTTAAAGAAAAACTTAGGTCTCAAACTTTAAAATGAGTGAACCGAATAGTTTTGAATCTTTGCAGCTTCAGAAAAATTACTGGTCATTATCTGTTTAAAATTAGAACTGGTTGCGTTGTGATTTGCTTCTGATTTCTGTTGGCACTTGTGACAGTTTTTAAATGACCATAAATTCTTTGTGATTCTTTGCATTGAGAGGTGGAGTATTTTTCCCTTCCTATTATCTCTGGGCTGAATCTGTGAATTGGTTAACCAAAAGAATGTGGCAGAAGTGGCATCATGCCAATTGACAGCTTCCAATTTTACCTCTTGGAGCTCACTCTTGGGATGCTCTCTCTCAGAATCCAGCCACCACGTTCTGAGGAGCCCAAGCCACATGGAGAGGCCACATATTAAGCAGCCACATGTAAGTAAGCACTGGTTAATAGCTCCAGGTGGGCTCTCAGCCAGTAGTCAGCAGCCAGTATCAAACACCAAATGTCAGCCATCTGAGTGAGCCATCTTGGACATTCCAAACTAATCAAGCCCATAAATGACAGAAGCCTATGCCAACATCATATAGAGGAGAAAAGCCATTGTGAAGAGCCCAGTCAACCACAGAATTGTGAAATAATAAAGTGGTTATTACTTTAGACCATTAAATTTTGCTGTTGTACAACAACAGATTTTTTTTTTTTTTTTTTGAGACAGAGTCTCGCACTGTTGCCCGGGCTGGAGTGCAGTGGCTGATCTCGGCTCACTGCAACCTCTGCCTCCCAGGTTCAAGTGATTCCTCTGCCTCAGTCTCCCAAGTAGCTGGGATTACAGGTGCCCGCCACCATGCCCAGCTAACTTATTGTATTTTTAGTAGAGACGGGGTCTCATTATGTTGTCCAAGCTGGTCTCAAACTCCTGACCTCGTGATGCACCCGCCTCGGCCTCCCAAAGTGCTGGGATTACAGGTGTGAGTCACCACGCCCAGCCAGATTTTTTTTTTAAATGCTACGACATGCTTTCATATCAGTTGGCCCTATTGAACACTACCACTGGGGGATGAAAGTTTGTTGTTCTTATGGTCCACAAATATAGGCTTAAAATTTGCTTCTTAAATGTGCTATTTTAATTCTTCTGATAGCACACACTCCATCTCAGGTTGTACTGCCACAGACTTCTTTCATAACAACTGATGAGGACGTGATATCTGCATGACCTTGAGAAATGAAACCACATTTTTTCATAGTTAAAAAAAACTTGCTTGTTATATAAGCACTCAGTTTCCCCACTCTAGAACCTCTCTGATCATACACACTTCTCATACCTTCTCTGATCGCAGATGCTTCTCATATGCTCTCTGGTCACAGGTGCTTCTCATACCCTCTCTGGTCACAGGCGCTTCTCATACCCTCTCTCATCACAGGCGCTTCTCATACCGTCTCTGATCATACGCAGTTTTCATATCCTCTGATCACATGCACTTTCTCGTGCCACATTGCTGGCATACTATTAGCAAATTAATAACATTTGACACATGGTAGGGATAAATTTGTCAAAAAAAGTTTTGACATTTTGAAACTGCTTGTCATTAATATTTTTTAAAGTCATGAGTCACAGCATCTATGATAATGATGATTTTGCTATACAAAAGTATTATAAAATTTAACCAGTTTACTTTTGTGTATAAAAACCAAAGTTTACTTCTCAGATTTTAAAAAATACTACCTCCCTTATCAATCATAATACCTATGTTTTATGAAGGGTACCTGCCAGTTTTTTACAGCTTAATTGATATGTAATTTGTAAGCCACAAAATCCACCATTTAAAAGTGTGCAATTCAGTGGCTTCAATATATTCACAGAATTGTGCAATTATCACCACCATGTAATTTTAGAAAAATTTTCATCACTCCCCAGAATAAAAACATCCACACACCACTAAACTACTTTCTGTCGCTACAAATGTATCTATTTGGGATACACAGTATAAATGGAATCTTACAGTATGTGGCCTCTTGTGCCTGGCTTCTTTCACTTAGCATAATCTTTTCAAAGCTCATCTCATAGTACATATTACAGCATGTAGTTCAGTCCTTTTTATTGATGAATAATACTTTGTTATATGGATTTGTCACATTTTATCTATTCATCAGTTAATACACATTTGTGTTGTTCTCACTTTGGGGCGATTACGAATAATGCTGTTATGAATGTTAGCATATCATTCATTTTTGTACATATGCTTTCATTTCTCTTGCGTAGATACTTAGAAGTGAAACTGCTAAGTTCATTCTATGCTTAACATTTTGAGGAATTGCCAGACTGTTTTCCAAAATGGTCGCACCATTTCCAATTTTTGCCAGCAATGTATGAAGGTTTCAATATCTCGACATACTCACCAACAGTTGTTACCATCTTTTTTTATTTTCATACCATCATACCATCAGTAGGTATGAAGTGGTATCTTGTGGTTTTGATTTGCATTTCCCTAATGACTAATAATGTCAAAAGACCTTCCATAAGCTTATCAGCCATTTATATCCTCCTTGGAGAAGTGTCTATTCGAATCATTTTCCCATTTTCAATGGGTTGTCTTTCTTTTAGGGTTGTAAAATTTCTATATTTTGGATATATTTTATCAGACATATGATTTGCAATTATCTCTTTCAAACTATGGGTTGTCTTTTCACTTTCATGATGTTGTACTTTGAAGGATAAAACTTTTTAACTTTGATGAAGTACAAGTTATCTATTTTTTTCTTTTGTCACCATGAAATATGATGTTAGCTGTAGGTTTTTTAGTAGACTTTCTTTATCAAGTTGGGAAGTTTTCCTCTATTCCTAGTTTGTTGAGCGTTTTTATCATGAATCAGTGTTAGTCAGATGATTTTTCTGCATCTATTAGCATACAAACATAGCTTTTCTTCTTTAGCCTGTTGATGTGAGGGATTATATTCATTGTTTTTCCAATGTGGAATCAGCCTTGTATGCCTAGAATAAATCCCACTTGGTTATGGTACATAATTCTTTCTATATGTTGCTGTATTTGATTTGCCAACATTTTGTTGAAAATCTTTGTATCTATGGCCATGAGAGATATTGGTCTGTAGTTTTCTTGTAATGTCTTTGTCTTGCTTTGGTGTTAGTGTAATGCTGACCTTATAGAATGAGTGATGAAGTATTCCCTCAGGTTCTATTTTCTGAAAGAGACTACAGAGAATTGGTATAATTTTTTCCTTAAATGTTTGGTAGAATTCACCAGTGAACCCATCAGAACCTGGTGCTTTCTCTTTCAGAAAATTATCGTTATTTTTTTTTGAGATGGAGTCTCACTCTTGTCACCCAGGCTGGAATGCAGTGGCACGATCTCGGCTCACTGCAACCTCTGCCTCCCAGGTTCAAGCAATTCTCCTGCCTCAGCCTCCTGAGTAGCTGGGATTACAGGCACCCACCGCCACACCTGGCTAATTTTTGTATTTTTAGTAGAGTCGGGGTTTCACTATATTGGTCAGGCTGGTCTCTAACTCCTGACCTCAGGTGATCTGCCCTCCTCAGCCTCCCAAAGTGCTGGAATTACAGGCATAAGCCACTGTGCCCAGCCTAGAAAATTATTAATTACTGATTTTTTTAATAGATACAAGCTATTCATTAGTAATGAATATAATAATACAGCTGACATTAGGAATTTTTGAGTGTTCTCTCTTTTCTTCTTAGCCTAGCCAGAGACTAGTCAATTTTATTGCTCTTTTCAAATAATCAACTTTTGGTGTTCTTTATTTTCTCTATTGATTCGCTATTTTCAATTTTATTGATTTTCACTCTAATTATTATTATATCTTTTATTCTTCTTACTTTGAATTTAAATTTTCTTTTTCTAGTTTCCTAGAGTGGAACGTAAGATTATTGATTTTTAGAGTTTTCTTCTTTTCTAAAATATGCATTCCACACTATAAGTTTCTATCTTGGCCAGGCATGGTGGCTCCTGCCTGTAATCCCTGCATGTTGGGAGGCCAAGGTGGGAGTATAGCACAAAGCCAGCAGTTCTGAGGGGGCAATCGGCTATAATTATGCCACTAAACTTCAGCCTGGGCTTCAGAGCAAGAGCACAACTCAAAAAAAAAAAGAAAAACTAAACAAAAATAAAAATATCCCCTCTAAGCACTGCTTTTACCACATCCCACAAATTTTAATAAGTATATTTTCACTTTCATTTAGTTCAAAATATTTTAAATTTCTCTTGAGATTTCTTCTTTGATCCACGTTTTATCTAGAAGTGTGTTGTTTAATCTCCAAGTATTTTGGGATTTTCCAGCAATTTTTCTGTTATTGATTTCTAGTTTAAGTGCATGTGGCTTTAGATCATTGTATGTTTTCTATTTGTTCTTCGTTCTTATTTTTGTCTTCTACATTTTTTTCCTACCTTTTGTGGTTTTAATTGAGCATTTTATGTGACTCCCGTTTTCTCTCTTTTCTTAGCATATCAATTATACTTTTCAAAAACTTTTTTTAGTAGTTGCCCTATATTTAGAAAAATACATTTACCAAGTCCACTGTCAAATGACACTTTATCACTTCACAGGTAATGTAAGTACCCTACAATAAAATATTTTTATTTCTTCCTTCCCATTCCTTTAATCATTATTTTCACTAATTTCCCTTATATATAAGCATATATTTATATATAAGCATGTCATTGAATACACTGTTAGGCTATGAAATGATTCTAATTTTTTTTTTCTATTTTGAAGATACTTTTATTTTTAAGGAGGAATTAGTTTCTCTTCAGATGTTCATTTTTGACTGAAAATTTTAATTTTTTTTTGATGTAGACTGATTTGAAACAGTGACATTATTTTGTATACTAGGATATTATTCAGAACAAATTGTTACCTGTTAAATCAATTAAATATTTTAAAAAATTAATTATACCTTCATTTATTCTTTTCCCAATGCTTTCTTTCTTTCTTTATGGAGATATGAGTTTCTGACATATATCATTTTCTTTCTCTGTTAAAAAAAAAAACAAAAACTTCTTTTACCATTTCCTTCAAGGCAGGTCTACTGACAACAAATTCTCTCAACTTTTTTTTGTGTGTGTGTGTGTCTAAGAAAGTCTTTACTTCTTCACTTTTGATAATCTTTGATTTTAATTTAAAAATTAGCTTAATGACAAGTATAATTTAATGCCTATATGTAATACCACATGTGCATCTACATGTTTTACCTTGGTTTTGTATCAAAGTTTTTACTTAATTTTTTCCCAAGAGAAGAATTACCATCTGTTAGTGACATACTGCAATTAGGCTATGAAATTATTCTAAATTTTTTTTTCTATTTTGAAGATACTTTTATTTTTAAGGAGGAATTAGTTTCTCTTCAGATGTTCATTTTTGACTCTAAAAATTTTAAATTTTTTTTGGTGTAGATTGATTTGAAACAGTGACATTATTTTGTATATTAGGATGTCCTTGTTTAGACAGATTTATAGTATTAATTAGAAAGCTGCAAACACCCTTATATCAACTCACTGAGATAGTTTAGATTCTTAAAACGTAAGGAGAGATAACTTGTTGGAAACATTTTTTAACTTTAGTTAAAAAGTATAAAAGACATACAACTTTTTTTTTTTTTTTTTTTTTTTTTTGGAGACAGAGTTTCACTTTGTCACCCAGGCTGGAGTGCAGTGGCATGTTCATAGCTTACTGCAGCCTTGAAGTCAGGCTCAAGGGATTCACCTGCCTTAGCCTCCTATGTAGCTGGCACTGTAGGTGCATGCCACCATGCCTGGCTAATTTTTTTTTGTAGCAAAGGCATCTTGCTTTGTTGCCCAGGCCAGTCTCAAATTCCTGGGCTCAAGCAGACCTCCCACCTTTGGCCTCCCAAAGTGCTGGGATTATGGGATTGAGCTGCTACTCCTGGCCATGAAACACACTAAAAAACGTTTAAGTCTACATGAAACAATCGTACTTCCTTCATAGTAGAGGACCAACTTCCTCATCATTCTTGCACAAAAATATTTCTCAATTCAATTTACTGATATTCAGGGATTTGACTCCTCATATGGTGTTTCTGCAAAAATGTATGGGTTTTTATTTATTTATTTATTTTGAGACAGAGTCTTACTCCAGCCCAGGCTAGAGTGCAATGGCATGATCTTGGCTCACCGTAACTTCCACCTCCCAGGTTCAAGTGATTCTCTTGCCTCAGCCTCCCAAGTAGCTGGGATCATAAGCATCTGCCACCACACCTGGCTAATTTTGTATTTTTAGTAGAGATAGGGTTTCTCCATGTTGGTCAGGCTGGTCTTAAACTCCTGACCTCAGGTGACTTGCCTGCCTCAGCCTCCCAAAGTGCTGGGATTACAGGCGTGAGTCCCTGCGCTCAGCCATGTGTTTTAAATTAAAGCATAAATCAGCAGTATTGTTTGAATAACCCCCAAATAATGTTTACATGAAATACTTTTTTTCAAGTCTTGATCTGATAACTGACCACTACATCCTTGCAGTATCAAAACACTTAGAACTAAAGTAGCTTTACTGTTGAGTCAGAAGGAAAGTGCATGGCAAGAAGTAGTTCCAGTCTGAAAAAAGCAGGTCAAGATCTGTTCACCAAAGTTAGCCACTTTGTGTTTAGCATCTAATCAATGAGGTGTGCACATCCACTTGGTGTCTGGCATCTAATCAGTGAGGAGTGGACTCCTTCACTTGCGAAGGATAATTTTACAGGATAAGAATTCTAGGTTTGTGGGCTTAAAAAAAATTATCAGCACTTTAAATACTTTATTCTGCTCTCTTCTTCCTTTCATGGTTTCTGAGGAGAATTCAATGTAATTTGTAATTTTTTTTTTTGAGACAGTCTCACTCTGCTGCCCAGGCTGGAGTGCAGTGGTGTGATCTTGGCTCACTGCAACCTCAGCCTCCCGGGTTCAAGCAATTCCCCTGCCTCGTAATTCTTATCTTAGCTCCTCTATACATAATGTCCCCCCTCCTCTCAGCTTCTTTCATGCTTTTTAAAAAATATTTTCTTTTTCAAAGTTTAAATATGATATGCCTAGGTGTGGTTTCTTGAGCATTTACCCCGTTTGGAGTTCTCTGAGCTTCCAGGATGTGTGATTTGTTGTCAGACATGAACTTGAGAGAAATTAATCATGAGCATTCTTCATTTCTGTTAGTGTTTTTTATCTCTAGCATTTCTTTTTGAGTCTTTCTTAGAATTTCTATCTCTCTGCTTATATTTTCCATCTGCTCTTGCATATTGTCTACTTTTTCCATTACCTCCAATAGCACATTCAACTTAGTTTTTTTTAAAGTCCTTGTCTGATAATTCCAACATTCTTGCTATATATGACTCTAGTTCTCCTGCTTGTTCAGTCTCTTCTGTTTTCTGCCTTTTAGTATGCCTTATAACTTTTTGTTGAAATCTGGATGCTATGGTTTGAATGTCCCCTCCAAAGCTCATGTTGAAACTTAATCACCAATGTGGCAATATTGAAAGATGGGGTCTTTAAGAGGCAAATGGATCCGGCGTGCCCGGTTTTCATGAATGGATTAATTCATTAATTCATTCACGGATTAATGGGTTAATGAATTATTTAGGGATTACTCAAACAATACTGCTGATTAATGCTTTAATTTAAAACACACAGCTGGGCATGGTGGCTCACGCCTGTAATCCCAGCACTTTGGGAGACCAAGGCAGGCGAATCACCTGAGGTCAGGGGTTCAAGACCAGCCTGACCAGCATGGAGAAACCTCATCTCTATTAAAAGTATAAAATATCATGGGACTGAAATTGGTGGCTTCATAAGGAGAACTTAGCTAGAACATTAGCACACTCAGCCTCCTTAACGTTTGATGATACCCTGTGCTGCCTCAGGACTCTTCAGAGAGTCCCCACCAGCAAGGAGGATCTCACTAGATGCACTCCCTTGACCTTGGACTTCTCAGCCTCCACAACTATAAGAAATGAGTTCCTTTTCTTGATAAATTACCCAGTTTTATGTATTCTGTCATAAGCAATTGAGAACAACTAGGACACCAGACAGGATGTACTGGATAAAAGGAATACTGGTAAGTAGGCTTTTAGTGGTGTGTGGTAAGGTGCAGGATAGGGCAAGTGTTCTACAGTCCTATGATTAGGCCTTAGCCTTTAGTGAGCCTGTGTTCTTGGATGGTGAACATCACCAGTACTTCCTCTTTATTTCTTTGAGATGGAGTCTAGCTGTCACCCAGACCGCAGTGCAGTGGCACAATCTTGGCTCACTGCAACCTCTGCCTTCCAGGTTCAAGCGAGTCTATGCCTCAGCCACCAGAGTAGCTGGGATTACAGGCATATGCCACCACACCAGGCCAATTTTTGTATTTTTGGTAAAGATGGGGGTTTCACCATGTTGGCCAGGCTGGTCTCGAACTCCTGACTTCAAGTGATCCGTTCACCTAGACTTCCCAAAGTGCTGGGATTACAGGTGTGAGCCACTGAGCCTGGCCACCGTTTCTTAATCTTCCACACTTAAGTGGAACAGGATAGTTTACAGAGGCTGGAGTTGGGTATTTCCCTTTTCCCAGGTAGTTTAGGCTCTGATAAAACCGCAGCAGACTAGGATTTGGTAAAATACTTTCTCTTGAGGGCAGGTCTTGTTAAGAACTGATTGCTCTGGCATATTTTTAAATGGTTACCTTTTCAGCAGAGGAATCTTTCAGTAAAAATTTAAGGAATTAACCTAACTGTCACAGGCATTCAAACCAGAGCAACTCCATTTTGAGTGACGGCTAGGAAAATGAGGCTGAGACTTGCTGGCCTGCATTCTCAGAAAGGTAGGCATTCCTAGCCTCTAGATGTTTATGGTTAAGGGAACAAATTAATAATGTTTACTAAAACAGACCCAGACGTGGGGGTGCCCAGATATCCTTATATCTGGAGAACAAAAGCATTCATAACTTTGCTTTAAAGATAATATTAATTCTTGCAAAATAATTAAGAAAATTAATCCTTTATCACAAACCCGTGTAGCAGAGCACATCTCCCCATATATACAACCATCGTACCTAGGGCAGATGCATTCCTCCTCTTACTTTCAGTAATGTCCTACTCTGTCTATGGAGTAGCTTTCCTTTCACCACCACTTTACTTTCTTAGTAAACTTGGTTTTACTTTGCACTGAGAAGTTGCCCTGAATTCTTTCTTGTGCGCGATCCAAGAACCCTCTCTTGGGGTCTGAATCCGGACCCCTGTCCTGTAACGTAACTGAAAACCCCAGTGCAAAGGCACAGCACCCTACTTAAGAATTTGCAAACATCCATCATTAGTTATTTCAAATCATTACCTTTCTCTAAGCCAATCAGATTCCTACCTGATGTCGAAAAGAAAGGCAAAAGATAGATTGTTTCAACATTTCCAGACGCTTGGGCAAAAGAAAGCACTTTCATTGCTATAAATAAAGCAGCACAAATACCGTACAACAGGGCATTCATTATACTCGGGGAGAAGCTGCCAGGTCCAAACTCTAAAGGAAAACTATTGGAGCTCATTTTTCCTGCCCACGTTAGCTAGCACATTTTGTTGAAATCGAAGGAAAAAGAAAAGATTTTGGTGAAACTGAAAAAAAAAATACTCTACCTTGAAATAAACTACTGTACCTCTTACGCCTCATTCCTTCTATCCCAGAAACCTGAAAAAAAAAAGATACACCCGAGCTCGTCAAATCCCTCTTCGCGTAGACTGTGTAAGAGTATTTGGCCCATAAGCCAATTTCATCCTGCCTCCTTTACTCCAACATTCTGCGTCTTTTCTCCCTTCAGCTTCTCCGCGCACCCCTTTGCCACCACTGACATGCTGGGTATCGCGGTCCAAAACACGCACGCGCCTTTGAGGGCTCACAAAGCCCGCCTCCCCAGGAAGAATCTCAGGGTCTCATCCAATCAGAGCCAATCAGGAAGCCGAGGCTCAGCCAGGCCTCGCGACGCCCAACTTCCCGGGGCTCAGCTTCTCTGGTGTCACGTGATTCCACATTCAGCCTCGCTACCACCTCGCAGAGGGCGGCGCTCTTGGCCCGGCCCCGCGAGGCACCGCCTTTCAGTCGGCGCTCGCTGATTGGTCGTTGCTCGCGCGGTCTCCTGGGTGACGGGAACGCGGTAGCCTGCTTGACGAAGACCCGGTGCGCCTGCGCATTTCATAGTTGGCGTAGCGGCTCGAGCCTGGAGATGAAGGTAAGTAACTTACAAATCCCCGGGGGACAGGGGGCGGGAAAACGCGACCACTGACCCTTGGTCGCTTTTAAAAGAGGATCTCTGTCCCTCTCCCTCTTCCCGAATTTGTTGGAAACGGGGAAGAGAGCGAAGCGACCAGAGAGGGCGGGGGCGAAGTTGAAGGGACGAGGGAAAGGGAAGAAAATAGGAGGAAAGGAGAGGGCGGAGAGAGAGGCCTCTCATTTTTGGGACTGCAGACGCCGTAGAAGCAGTGCGGAAAGTGGAAACCCCTCCCTGGCCGAAATGAGCGGACTGGATCTAAAGATACCCCAGCTTCGCACGCGGAAAGAACGGGTCATTTGAACGCGTTTGGAGGGTCGCGGCGAAGTTAGCTGGATCCGGTGTCATGAGTTACCTCATTTCTTGGGGCTAAACCCCTGGCAAACCGCGCAGCTGCCCGGTGCCCTAAAAAGAATGAAAAGCCTTCCAAAGACTAATCTCAAATTGCGTTGCCTGTAACCAGTCCAATCACCTGCTAGCGAGTGTACATTATTGACAAGAAATCTGCACCGGCACACGGAGGTCTCACTCTCCTATGCCTCATCCTCTGCACGCACGGTTTCTAGGCTTAGGCTTCTTGTCTACCCCACTTTCTGATTTATCACAGCAGTCCTCCCTTGCTCTGCTCTGGCAAAGAAATGGAAGGCTCAATTTTAAAATTATTTTGGACATCCTCAGGCCGGGCGCGGTGGCTCACGCCTGTAATCCCAGCACTTTGGGAGGCTGAGATGAGGGGATCACGGATCACGAGATCGAGACCATCCTGACCGACGTAATGAAACCCCGTCTCTATTAAAAATACAAAAAGTAGCTGGGCGTGGTGGCCCGCGTCTGTAGTCCCAGCTACTCGGGAGGCTGAGGCAGGAGAATAACTTGAACCTGGGAGCCAGAGGTTGTAGTGAGCGGAGATCGTGCCACTGAACTCCAGCCTGGGCGACAGAGCGATACTCCATCTTAAAAATAAAAATAATAAAATTATTTTAGACGTCCTTATGCTTCTTCATGACTATTAGTGTGGAAATTGGAATTGATAGACCAGTAATCATAACTCCCGTTTCTATTTCTAAAGCTCTTTACAATTTATGAAATACTAAAAGTGAAGAGATATTATGTGTGATTTACAGTTGAAATTTTTTTGCTGGAGGCAATTGAAGCAACTTACTTAAAGCCCTACAGCTAATAAACGACAAACAAAATTTAAATCTTGGTTTTTTGGTTATGAAACTAGCACTGTTTTCTCTGCACAGTATGTGGAGCATTTGTAGAACTCCACTGAAGAAAAATAGTATGAGATCACAGCTAGAGGCAAGTCTGCCATTAAAGGTAATGAAATTCAAGTTTAAGGACTTCTCACTTGCATGAAGAAGGGATTCCAGGGTGAAGTGGTCACAAAATTGTAAAAGTAAGATGCTTTTTTAGTAGAGACCAGTTTTCACCATGTTGATCAGGCTGGTCTTGAGCTCCTGACCTCATGATCCTTCCGCCTCAGCCTCCCAAAGTGTTGGGATTACAGGCGTGAGCCACCATACCCGGCCAAGTACTCTGTCTTCATGAGTTTCTTTATGCTTTACAAAACTTGAATATCCCGTGATCACACTCCGCCTCTACTTTCAATAGAGGTGAATTTCTTCTTTACCATATAAAATGCTCATTGGGACAGGGAGCAGTGGCTCACACCTGTAATCCCACCACTTTGGGATGCCAAGGCGGGTAGATCACTTGAGGTCAGGAGTTCAAGACCAGCCTGGGCAACATGGTGAAAACCCTTCTTTACTAAAAATATTTAAAAATTAGCCGGGCGTGGTGGCACACGCCTGTAATCCCAGCTACTCAGAGGCTGAGGAAGGAGACTCGCTTGAACCCGGGAGGTAGAGGTTGCAGTGAGCCAAGATCGTACCACTGCACTCCAGAGCCTGGGCAACAGAACAAGACTGTGTCAAAAAGCAAAACAAACAAACAAAAAAACCCCCACAAAACATTGATTTGTATTTGTTTTAAGACGGAGTCTCACTTTTATTTATTTATTTATTTATTTATTTAGAGATTGAGTCTCGCTGTGTCGCCCAGGCTGGAGTGCAGTGGCTCAGCTCATTGCAACCTCCGCCTCCCAGGTTCAAGGAATGCTCATGCCTCAGCCTCCCGAGTAGCTGGTATTACAAGCACGCCCCACCATGCCCAGCTAATTTTTTGCGTTTTTGGTCGAGATGAGGTTTCGCCATGTTGGCCAGGCTGTTTAATTTTGAGCATTAGAAGAGTTTTGTGTTGCTGCACAGACTAAGTCTCATATAATATCTAAACTTATATGCCTAGATATGCACATCGTTGCTTAAGCTATAATTCAATCTAATACTAAAATCTAAATTTTTTCACCCAAACTCATATTCCTAAATGTTCTAGATCAACACTCTATGCTACAAATGTAGTGAGCCAATGTAATTTCATATTTTTAGTGGCCATTAATTTTTTTAAGAAAACAGGTAAAATTCATTTTAATAATGTATTTTATCTTACCTAGTATATCAAAAATGTTATTTGAACATCTAATCAATATAAAAATTATCAGTGAGATAGTTTACATTCTCTTTTTGGTCTTGAAATCTGATACATGTTTTTGATTTATAGCATAGCTAAGTTTGGATTACTTATGAGTAAAGTTTGGATTACTTACATTTGTAGCCTCCATATTGGAGATCACGTTTCTAGATTGTTTCAATGAAAAGAAAGAGTTTGATTTGATAACACTGTACACCCAGTAGCCAGGTTAAACACTTAATGATGATGTAAATATAACTAATGAAACTAATGGAAGAAAATAATGTTGAAAGGAGTAAGATATTTTGTATTTTTATCATGTTTAAGATAGGAATTTTTGTCCGGTTTAATCACCAGGAATCCATGCCACAGATAATTAACTAAATTCAGGCTTCAATTATTTTAATCTTTAACATCTACAAAACACTAAAATTACACATTTTTACAAAATTAACATTCAGAAACACTAAAAAGCCAAAAAATTTTATAATAAAGGCTCTCCTATATCTTGAGGTCTATAATTTACCTGGTAGTTGTGTATGTTTGGCTGCTTGGTTGGTTGATTTTATTTTGTTTGTTTCGTTGTTAACTTCTGGTTAAGCTCTAACGTAATCCTCACCATCCTGAATCCTATTGTTTTTATGACCATGTTTTGATATCTCTTCTGATCAACACTTGATTGTGTGTTTTGAAAATACTAAAAATTAAGCAACAAAGACCATAAGAAACAAAGAGAGACATTACATGGTGGTGAAAGGATCAATGCAACAAGAAGAGCTAACGATCCTAAATATATACGCACCCAATACAGGAACACCCAGATACATAAGGCAGGTTCTTAATGACT
>CAUYLG010077917.1:0-34687 GCA_963573385.1 Cacajao melanocephalus
TCCTCAAGGATCTAGAACCAGAAATACCATTTGACCCAGCAATCCCATTACTTGGTATATACCCAAAGGGTTATAAATCATTCTACTATAAAGACACATGTACATGTATGTTTATTGCAGCACTGTTCACAATAGCAAAAACCTGGAACCAACCCAAATGCCCATCAATGACAGACTGGGTAAAGAAAATGTGGCACATATATACCATGGTATACTAAGCAGCCATAAAAAGGATGAGTTCATGTCCTTTGCAGGGACATGGATGAAGCTGGAAACCATCATTCTCAGCAAACTAACACAGGAACAGAAAACCAAACACCACATGTTCTCACTCATAAGTGGGAGCTGAACAATGAGAACACATGGACACAGAAAGGGGAACATCACACACCGGGGCCTGTCAGGGGGTGGGGAGATAGGGGAGGGCTAGCATTAGGAGAAGTATCTAATGTAGATGACGGGTTGATGGATGCAGCAAACCACCTTGGCACATGTATACCTATGTAACAAACCTGTACGTTTAGCACATGTATCTCAGAACTTAAAGTATAATTTTTTTCTTCTTTTTTTGCATAATGATTTCATTATATTAAAGTATAATTTAAAAAAAAAAGAAAAAGTTTGGACTTTAAGAACGTGTAAAAATAAAGGATCATCTAGACTAAATAAATAAATAAAGTAGAACTTCAGGCTTTTCATTAGAGCCTAGGTCCCCTTTCCTCTTATTTCCCAAGAAGTATGCATTATGAAATTTACTCACACAGGTCAAGGAAGTACTTCAAGGAAGAACTCTCTGCTCTAGAGATGAACTGTGTGGATTTTACTCCTGGCTCCACAGCTTACTAGCTATGTGACTCTGGGTAATTTGTGTAAACTCTCTAAGCTTATGTTTCCTTTCTTATAAAATGGGAATAATAATATCCCTAGATATTGGAGTTATTGAGGAGTGAATGAGATTATGTATATAAAGTGATTAGTACAGTGCCTAGGTGATTAACTCCATTTCACAGTTATTAAAAATTAAGGTCAGAGAGGGTTGTTGTGAATGATCTTTTTTTTTTATTATTTGCAAAGCCTGCTTAATGCTACAGATTCTCCTTTAGGACTCTTCTACTTGCACACATCTCCAGCACATGACACTGTCCATGCGGGAAGTAACCTGACTCCCAGCTAATTACAGTATAGGGTCTTAGCTGTCCTTATGCACACAGTATTCCTCTGGGCAATAACTCTGTGTGTACGTATGTATGGCTAATAGAAATGGAATAGCCCCTTTTAAAAATTGGGCATGATTTTATAACATAAAAACTCATATAAAGTTTTTATGTTATAAATTAGTTCAACCATTGTGGAAGATAGTGTGGTGATTCCTCAAGGATCTATAACCAGAAATACTATTTGACCCAGCAATCCCATTACTGGGTATATACCTCATGTAAAACTTATGTATAAGTTTTTATATTATAAAATACTAAAGCCAGTGGCATCAAAAAGAACAAAAAGCCTGAGCACAGTGGCTCACACATGTAATCCCAACACTCTGGGTGGGAGGGAAGGGAGAATTGCTTCAACCCAGAAGTGCAAGACCAGCCCAAGCAACATAACAAAAGTCCATGTCCACAAAAAAAAAAGTTTAAAAATCAGCTGAACATGATGGCATGCGCTTATAGTCCCAGCTACTCGGGAGGCTGAGGAGGGAGGTTCACTTGAGCCCAGGAGTTCAAGGCTGCAGTGAGCAATATGATTATAACGCTGCACTCCAACCTGGGTGACATAGTGAGATCTCATTTCAAAGAAAAAAAAGACAAACATCCTCTTTCTATTTTAGGTGACATACCAAAGGAAATAAATGTTTGATGGTTAAGTATCAAAGTCTCTTCTGCATTCAGCAAGATGTAAAAGACATCTAATCTCCCCTACCTCTAAGATGATGTGTCTGCTTCAGAATGCCACCACTAGAGAGGGTACCACTGGGGTTAAAGCAATGGCTTTTCCTAAAGACAAATGAAGGGGTGAAATGTGTTCATGAAGAACTGTGTGTCTTTGAACCAGTCTATCAGAGATTAGAATACAACAAGTTAGTTCTGATGTGGGATTGAGGAAGTGATAGGTTTGGAGGGCTAGTTCTAAAGGAAGAAACACTATAATGTATGTGTAGGAAAGGGTTCTGGGTAGGGGCAGACAGAAGAGGTGAGGAGAGCTTGCAAAATACAAACTATGTCAATCAGAAGTTCTGCCAAAAGTTGGATTCGAAGTTGTTTGTCGCTTCCGGGACAGGAGAGCTCTTAAATCTAGGCAACTTTTCTCCTGACATCTCTCATCAGCATGATCACTGCAGGTGTTAGAGAGTGAGATCCAGGAAGCAGAGTAGACTATTCACTTGGAATATGGGCCCCCACCATCACTGTTCCTCTCTTTTGTCCTAGGGCTAGTTCAATTTCAACATTTTACCCTCAAATAAGAAAAAGATCATAAACCCAATCTTTAGCTACATTTGAAAGTTCCTTAATAAAACAAAGTGAAAAGTAGCTTGCCACATAATTCAACTTTTTATATTAGTATTTGAACCCTAAGGCCTGAATTTTTATAAAGAACAATTCTACAAATTGGGTCTTTTAAAACTAGTTCCTCTATTGTCACAAGAATAATTGGGGAAAGATAGTCTTTAAGAGATGGTTCTTGGAACATTTTATTTTGGAGCCCTAAGCCTTCATGTGAGAAAACTGCTACCAGGAGGTCACTATACTGTGAGAAACCCAAGCCGCATGGAGATCCCTGAAGGATGAGACACCAAGTTGAGGAGTGGGGTGAACTGACCAAGGTGTCACAAAGGTGCCATACATGTGAGTGAAGAAACTATCTGGGAAATGCATTATCTAGTTCCAGCTGTCAACACTTGGATCAGAGATGAACTGGTCGGCCAGCTCTTCTCAAATTCCTGACCTAAAACATCAAGCCACAGGAGAAAGACCATATGCCCAAGAAGAGCCCTCCAGTGAGCAAGATTTTAAAGATATGTCCCAGTTGTATCTAATTCCACTAGGATTTCAGTGTCAAGGGAAAGAAGCAGTAACATTCATAACTCATGACAGGCATCATATCCTTTGATGGAGAAGCTGTCTGAGAAAGGACATAAACAATGTGGACCTTGACAACAAGAAAACAAGTACAGTAAGGGCTGAGCTACATAGATATTCAAATAGAGATGCATCTTTTGTAATAACTTCATAGAGTAAATGGTTTTATATAAAAATGCAATTTAGATATAGGACCCATGAGAACCAGGACAGTAAGTTATTTTAATCTGACATAGAGAGATGGATGATCAATAATGACAGAACAGACCACCTCTTTGGCACTTTGTAAAATCAAAAAATTTGACAAAACACTGGGGAAGAGACAAAACTCTAAATGTGATGAAGTAAAATTTCCAGTCATGTAGAAAACAACAGCTAACTCTTGACATCAGTTTAATGTGTTGAAAATTTTTAAAAAGTGATTTCTTTTTCCCAAAAGCAAGCAAGCAAGAAAGAAAACAAAAGAAACGGAGACCAATGTGAAGGCTGTATGCTAATGAATCAGAGATATGAAATAATTAAAATCTACTTTTGCTAGAAAATGGTCTAGATAGACTGGGGAAGAAACAGTGAGATACATCTTTAGAATTTCCCATGTATCAAGCTTCCTTAAGAACTTTGCAAAACTATCATCAAAATACTCAGTTGATGTCAAATATCATCTTCTTTGAACAGCTTGAGTATGTTCATAAAACAGATGCATTTATTTTTGCAGGGACTAATACTACAGTCACAAGTGGCTATGAACTGACCCAGTGGGCCAGAGCAGACACTGGATTTGTTCAGAAAGTGATGGAAACCATCTCATAGACACAAAACTCACAATTCCTTTACTGACTTCCTTCATGCACCTCTTTCCTCAACTATTTGTTCTCCCTCCACCCGTTAGGTGTAATAGAGGATAAAAAATGGCCAGGTGCAGTGGCACACACCTGAAGTCTTAGCTACTCCAGAGGCTGAGGTAAAGGACTGCTTGAAGCCAGGAGTTTGAGGCTGCAGTGTGCTAGGATTGCCCATGTGAACAGCTACTGTACTCTAGCCTGGGCAACATGGCAAAATCCTGTCTCTTAAAAAATAAAAAAATTAAAAATAAGGCCAGGTGTAGTGGCTCACACCTGTAATCCCAGCACTTTGGGAGGCCAAGGCGGGCAGATTACCTGAGATTGGGAGTTCGAGACTAGCCTGACCAACATGGAGAAACCCCGTCTCTACTAAAAAATAAAAAATCAGCTGGGTGTGATGGCGCCTGTAATCCCAGCTACCTGGGAGGCTGAGGCCGAAGAACTGCTTGAACCTGGGAGGTGGAGGTTGTGGTGACCCAAGATCCCACCATTGCACTCCAGCCTGGGCAGCAAGAACAAAACTTCGTCTCAAAAAAATAAAAAATAAAAATAAATCAATTAAATTAATTGTTAAAATCTTTCACAATATCTGTTGCTTAATGGACACTTTGAATTAATTATCTTTATGTGAATAAAGGTTACCTGGTATGACATCTGTTACCAAATAGAAGGTAAATAAACATGCAAACACTAAATCTTCAGCCTGGTCTACCTAGCAAGACTCCATCTCTACAAAAAAAAAAAAAAAAAATAGCGAGGCATGGTGGCATGTGCCTGTAGTCCTAGCTACTCAGGAGGCTGAGGTGGGAGGATGACTAGCCCAGAAGTTCAAGGTTGCAGTGAGATATCATCATGCCACTGCACCCCAGACTGAGTGACAGAGTAAGACCCTGTCTCTAAAAACAAAACAAAACATAAACACTAATAAAATAGGCAAATAAAAGAAAATAAGCGGAACAGCACAATAAGCTCTCCATCAAATCAAAATAACTTAAGTAACATTTTAAAAGAATGCAGAGTTTATTATATGAATTTAAAATATTCTCACTAATGTGATACTTTAATACATTTAAAATACTGTACATTGCTAAACCTGCCTTACCTTACCTCACTTTCCTCTTTTTTCCTAATGAAGCTACTATCAAATTCTTTAGTTGTTCACTTTTAAATAGATCTAATGTCCTATTTTTCAGACCACTGAACCTGTATAATACCCATGAAGCTAGTATAACTCTGCAGACATCCTACCTATTCAGGCAATGTTATAAGGCATCATCATTGTTCATTTGTCTGATCTCTATGTATCTTGTCATCTTTCCAGGGTAAGATTGCCAAGGTCTTAGACTCTTCATTTGGTGGAGTCTAATTCTGTTCTCTTTACAAAGAGCTAGGGTTACACTCAGCAAAGGTTACCATTTACGTGAGACATGAAGCCTGCTAGTATAACTCATCACCAGAGTAAAATCCCTGGCTATTTTTTCCCTCAAGGACATACCCAGTGCCACTTAAAATCAAAAAAGAACACTTCAGGATAAGTCACATGTAGGGCCCGCATGTACTATGAACCCACACTTTCATTTTGATATTCTGGAGTGTGGTATTTTCAGAACAAACAAAAGGGTTTTTTTCCTTTTGAAAAATCTCCTTTTTTCTCCCCTAGAGGAAAATACATGAGAATCAAATGTAAAAGACTACAGTGGCTTTAGCAAGAGAAGCCAATATTTAAGGGTGAGCTTTCTTTTCGAAATTCTTCCTTTTTGTGTTTCGCTTTGCTTTATCATTTACTCAAATTAGTTCTGAAAGATTTTTAATAAATAAATAACATTTTAAATCATTTCAGTAATTTCTAAGACTCAGATCACCATCTTTCAAACCTCTGCATTCTGAAGTGGCAGGCAAAGCCAGTGCCTTAAATGCTGACTGCTTTTGCTTTAAGCACCAATGTTCATCTTTCTTTCTCTTATCCTCTGATGGAAATTCATCTACTCAGACCCTGAAATATTTTTTAATGTTTAAAAAGGGCAAATATTAGACCTAGAAGAAACCTTAGGGACCATCTTACTTCTGATATGAGATAACTGAGACCCCCAAAGGTCTTGTCCAAATCATAACTAATTAATGACAGCCCTAAAAGAGAATCTAAATTTCCTTCATCTTAAATTAGTGCTCTCTTTCCCCATATTACTTGACCCTTCTATATTTTTATTCATTTCAGACATGGATTATATAACTCAGCAATATACCCAAAGTAAGATTCAGGGCATTTCTTTGTTCCATTAGTCATCATTGTCTTTTTTCATTGGTTGGAAGATCAGGGACAGGAAACGGGAAACTCCTGCTTGGCCTACCCACCCCATGGATTAAATGGTAACAGGGGCTGCCAGGTGCCCTGCCCATGAAGCTTGACAGTTCATGCTTAGAAGAAGGAGCATCATGAACATTAAGCAGCCAGGTACAAAGATCTTTCTCTTTATAAAGATTGAATTTTCTCTTTTTTGTTTCATTAGCTTACAGATACAGAACAACTTCAAGGTGGCAAAAGCCTGAATTCCACACACCACCAAAACTATCCTGCTAATGTTTTCCAGCTTCTCCTCTGAGATGTGCCAGGAGCTTAGAGGATATTTTATCTTCTTGCATCAACTGACCTTACATTTATTTATAAGGTATGTTTCTTCCAAGAAGTTTCAGAAGTTTTATATATACTCCCTCATGTAATCATTCTCTTCCCACAGAGGGGAAGCATTTCATTTTTATCTTTTTGCCATAGCCAAAGTTTCCCTGTTGTTTCCAGGATTTCTTTCCAGAGTTTGATGCTTAAAGTTTACACTCTCCAGAAGTCACAAACATTCTCAACTGAAGTCTTAACCAATATTGCTGACAAAGCAAACTCATTCATTCAACAATTATTTATTGAGCATCTCCTGTGTGCCTGGCACTATTCCAGGCACTAGGGATTCAGGAGTGAACAAAACAGACTAAGTCTCCTTCCTCATGGAGCTTATGTATAAAATAAAAGTCCACTTAAGTCCTTTTAAAAGTAAAGTCCTTCTGGGACTTTAATGGACTGTTCTGGTAATGGATGTTCTGGTAATGGATAGTTCCATTACTCACTGAATTCAGAACCATAAACATGTTCTAATCTAATAACAGGAAAAAAAAACACTACAGTCTCAACTACTCAGAATAATATCCACAGTTTTGAATTTATCTAGTAATAAAGAGTCCATTTGCTATAAACTTGCATGGATTGCACTAGAAGACAAGAGACTCAAATCCTGACTCCTCTACCAACAGATTACATGACCTTAGGCAAATAACATACTCTCTCTGAACCTTACTTTTGTTCTCCAAAGATGTTCGACAAGAAGATTTTTCATGTCATCTCTTGGTCTACAAGTCTATGATTGGTTAACCTCACCTAAGATGGCTGGTGTAATATTAGGATTTACTGCCAACGTCAATAGAGGAGGAATCCTTCTATATCAATTGCTTTTATTTGTCAGGTGGGATTGAGGAAAACTACACAAAGCAATATACACCTCCTAGGAAAATGTAATACTCCCTATGCAATAATCTGCAAAATGAACCAACTCCTCACCTCCTATGTGTTCAACACTAGGCCAGACACTTTGGGGATGGGAGACATATTAAAAAATCCCTGCTCTTAAGGAACTTCCAGAGAAAGTACATGATAATAAATTATTAAAAACAAAAGTATATTATAGAAGTTCTAAGTTCACAAGAGAAAAAATATCAAGGAAGCCTAGATTAGTAACCTCTGAGGAAGGGTAGACTATCTCCTGGATCACCATATAACAACCATCATCACAATAATAATAGCAGCTAACATTCATTGAGTGCTTGTTATATATCATATATAAATTAAGTGCTTTTGTAAGCTATCAAACCCTAGAAATAAACAGTATTATTCTGTCTTTTTATCAATGGGGAAATTGAGACTTAGAGGGAAACCTAACGTTCTTAATAGTAAATGCAAACAATCTGACCCCAGAGTATTCCACATCAACTCATGGTCATGGGCTGCTTGCCTCACATCCAAGATAAAGGGATAAGCCACAGTATCTGGCACAGTTTAATGTTCCATGAATGTTACTTAATGCCCTTCTCTATCCATCCCCCACTACCATTCACCCTCAACCCTCATCTCACATACGTACCTCATCTTTTCCAATTCTAAACATTTTTCAAAATTCAGTTGAAGGTCCACCCTGACCTGAGACCAATCAAGCTTCTATCTCCTTACTTATTTCTAGCACTTACTTCTCAAAGCCTTCCAGGTGATCGATCATGTGCTGTCTTGTGATGTCACTGGCATGACTTAATGTCTTATGATATTATTGTCTCTGATGTCTTATTATTAAGATGAACCTACATTATCACTATTCATCTTTTGCACTATTTAGCTTTTCATATAATTTAATTGTGTCAGTTAACTCCAAAATCCTTTGCGTTGTTCCTGGAGTCTTAGCAAAAGAGGCATCAGGAACCATTTACCAATTCAAGAGTTTGACTGTTTGTGAAGTTTTCATTTTTAGAAAAATGATCCAAGTCAAGCAAATGCAGCTAACACGTCAAAGTTTGATTCCACCCTGTTTAGAGAGTACATAGATAAAGGCTCTTTCTGTTTGTGCCTAATTTTGGACATAAAGGTAATCTAATGCATGTTTATAATATCTCATGCATATTCGTAGAACTGAATTTATCTGCTTCTGAACTACTGAGAATACTATCTGTTGTTAGAAAATGAAAAAGCTAGTGTGGCCAGGCATGGTGGCTCACGTCTGTAATCCAAGCTCTTTGGAGGCCAGGGCGGGTGGATCACCTGAGGTCGGGAGTTCAAGACCAGCCCAACCAACATGATGAAACCCTGTCTTTTAAAAAAAAAAAAAAAAAAAAGAGAAGGCATGTAGGGCCGGGCGTGGTGGCTCACGCCTGTAATCCCAGCACTTTGGGAGGCCGAGGCGGGTGGATCACTTGAGGTCAGGAGACAGAAGGTTCTGAAAAAAAAACAGCAGATGGCTTGAGAATACAGAGAGAAAATTGGGAAGGAGCTAAGAGATATCTGCAATGATGTACTGTCTCTTTTGGAAGAGTTGTTGATGCCCAGTTCTTCACAAGCAGAGAGCAAAGTTTTCTATTTGAAAATGGAAGGAGAATACCACCATTACTTGGCTGAGGTTGCCGCTGGTGATGACAAGAAAGGGATTGTGGATGAGTCACAAGCATACCAAGAAGCTTTTGAAATCAGCAAAAAGCAAATGTAATAAACAAATCCTATCAGACTGGGTCTGGCCCTTAACTTCTGTGGTTCTATTATGAGATTCTGAACTCCCCAGAGAAAGCCTGCTCTCTTGCAGAGACAGCTTTTAATGAAGCTATTGCTGAACTTGATACATTAAGTGAGGAGTCATACAAAGACAGCATGCTAGTAATGCAATTACTGAGAGACAACTTGACATTGTGGACATCGGATACCCAAGGAGTGCAAGCTGAAGCAGGAGAAGGAGGGGAAAATTAACCGGTCTTACAACTTTTGTCTGCCTCATTCTAAAATGTACACAGACCATTTGTCATCCATGCTGTCCCACAAATAGTATTTTGTTTATAATTTATGACAGGTTTATGTTACTTCTATTTCAATTTCTATATTTCCCATGTGGTTTTTATGTTTAATATTAGGGGAGGAGAGCCAGTTAACATTTAGGGAGTTACCTGTTTTCATCTTGAGGTGGCCAATATGGAATTTTTATATAAGTTATAAATGTTTGGCATAGTACTTTTGGTACACTGTGGCTTCACAAGGGCCAGTGTTAAAACTGCTTCCATATCTAAGCAAAGAAAGCTGCCTACATATCGTTTTGTCCTGGTGGGGAATAAAAGGGATCATTGGTTCCAGTCACAGGTGTAGTAATTGTGAGTACTTTTAAGGTTTGGAGCACTTACAAGGCTGTGGTAGAAACAGATATCCCATGGATACCACATGTTAAACCGTGTGTATCTGTGGAATATTCAATGTCAATGTGCACACCTTTGACTACAGCTGCAGAAGTGTTCCTTTAGACAAAGTTGTGACCCATTTTACTCTGGATAAGGGCAGAAATAGTTCACATTCCATTATTTGTAAGGTTACCTGCTGTTAGTTTTCATTATTTTTGCTACACTCATTTTATTTGTATTTAGATGTTTTAGGCAACCTAAGAACAAATTTTGGTACATTATGGCTTCACAAGGGCCAGTGTTAAAATTGACCGTTAAGAGTTAAAAAGTCCTAACTCTAATCCCTATTGAATTATTGGCTCTATGAGAGCCAAAGCGTGTATATCAAACACTGCAGTAAAACAAAAACCCATGTACTTAACTTTTTTTAGGTTTTTTGCTTTTGTGATTTTTTTTTATACTTGCCTAACATGCATGTGCTGTAAAAATAGTTAACAGGGAAATAACTTGAGATGATAGCTAGCTTTGTTTAATGTCTTATAAAATTTTCATGAACAATCCAAGCATAATTGTTAAGAACACAAGTATTAATTCATGTAAGTGGAATAAAAGTTTTATGAATGGACTGTCATTCAACTACTTTCTCTACAGCTTTTCATGTAAATTAGTCTTTTGGCTCTGAAACTTCTCTAAAGGAAATAGTACACTTTTGGAAATTTATTCCTTATTCCCTCTTGGCAGCTAATGGGCTTTTACCAAGTTTAAACACAAAGTTTATCATAACAACAAAAATACTACTAATATAACTACTGTTTGCAACCATGTCCCATTATCCCCTCTATTCCTCCCAACCCTGAAGAAAATGAGTTCCTATTTTTCTGGGAGAAGAGGAGATTGATTAGAAAAAAAGTAATATGTTCCATTTAAAATTCTGGTATATGGCATTTTCTAACTTAGGAGGCCACAATGTTCTTGGCCCATCATGACATTGGGTAGTATTAACTACAAGTTTTGTGCTTCCAAATCACTTTTTGATTTTTAAGAATTTCTTGATACTCTTATAGCCTGCCTTTGATTTTGATTCTTTATTTTTTTCTATTTGTCAGGTGCACAAGATTATCTTCCTTTTTTAGCCTTCTGTCTTGTCACCAACCATTCCTACTTGGTGGCCATGTACTTGGAAAAAGGCCACATGATCTTTCTGGCTCCACTCAATGTCTAAGATACCCTGTTTCCTTTGCTTGCATCCCACAGACTATTTCCCTCATCCTATTTACTGCAGCAAATCTCTCCTTAGCTGATGAGATTGTGTTCATCTCCCTTTAAAACCCTACCTATCCTGAATAGTCTGTCATTGTCTGCCTTTAAAATCCTTCCTCTTTCTCTTCCTCTACTCTCTAAATAATGATTGGGCTAAATTATACCCAAAGCTCACTTTACACAATATTTCCTTAGTACTTGGCAGAAAACACCAAACAAAAATGCCATTTTAAAAGAGGTATACTTTTTCTTTTAGAGTGTAAGCTCCTCAAGAGCAGACAATGTTTTCTGTATGTTCTATTGTGCCTATTACACTGTAAATGCTCAATAAATATTGATGATGGGGAAAAAGGCAGCTTTGGTTCAGATTTGTTTTAATCTTATGAATTTATTATAAAATATTATATACATAGGAAAAGTTGATAGAATATATATGTACAGTTTACATAACAATAAAAGGTTACATTCTGTAGCCACTACCCACCTTAATAAATAAAACTTGAAGTAGTACTAGTAAATCTTTTTACATCACCTAAATTTTAGTCTAATTCAAAGTAAGCCTGATTGGTTATAAAACTTCCAGATGATAAAGGATGTTTAAAGATTGAAAAGAGCTACCAAGTATTAAGGGATTATATATTGAGATTAGGAGGAGATTAGATAAATCTTGTTCTAATAATGGTATCAAACACTGTATGTAAAAGACTTTTAAGTGGGAACTCATTTTTTTTTTTCATTAAAGCATTGTTGTGTAATGCAAACTTATGGCCTGAATTTTCTGGAATAGTTACAATTTTAGATATTCTACTTCCATAAACCAATGACTTTCTCGAAATTACCATATTTTGTTATTTAGGCTAATCTACATCTTCTAATCAAACTCTCCTACATGGAAACAACATAAAAGTTCTTTGTGGGGCATGTGATCTAAATGTTGGTTTGAGGAAACAAATCATCACAGATATAGTGTAAAAAAAGTATCAAGTCACAAGTTTAGGAGATGCTAACTCTAATCTCTACTGAATTATTGGCTCTGGAAGAGTGAAATCATGAATAAATTCCCATTCACAACTGCCACAAAAAGAATATAATACCTAGGAATACAACTAATGGGAAGTGAAGGGCCTCTTCAAGAGAACTACAAACCTCTGCTCAAAGAAATCAGAGAAGACACAAACAGAAAAATATTCTATACTCATGTATAGGAACAATCAAAATTGTGAAAATGGCCATATGCCCAAAGCAATTTATAGATTCAATGCTATTCCCATTAAACTACCATTAATATTCTTAACAAAATTAGAAAAAAAAAATTTTTTTAATTCATATGAAACCAAAAAAAGAGCCCAGCTAAGACAATCCTAAGCAAAAAGAATAAAGCTGGAGGCATCACACTACCCAACTTCAAATTATACTACAAGGCTACAGTAACCAAAACAGCATGGTACTATTATAAGAACAGACACATACACCAATGGAAGAGAACAGAGAACCTGCTGGTGAGGTTGTGGAGAAAAAAGAATGCTTTTACACTGTTAGTGGAAGTGTAAATTGTTCAACCACTGTGGAAGACAGTGTAGCAATTTCTCAAAGAACTAGGGGCAGAAATACCATTTGACCCAGCAATCCCATTACTGGGTATACACCCAAAGGAATATAAATCATTCTATTGTAAAGATACATGCACATGTATGTTCACTGCAGCACTATTCACAATAGCAAAGACATGTAACCAACCTAAATGCCCACCAATGATAGACTGGATAAAGAAAATGTGATACATATACAACATGGAATACTAAAAGGAACAAGATCATGTCCTTTGAAGGGACATGGATGGAGCGGAAAGCCATTATCCTTAGCAAACTAACGCAGGAACAGAAAACTAAACACCACATATTCTCACTTATAAGTGATAACTGAATGATGAGAACACATGGACACATCAAGGGGAACAACACACATTAGGGCCTTTCGGAGGGTGAGGGGTGGGCAGGTGGAGAGCATCAGGAAGAATAGCTAATCGATGCTGGGCTTAATACCTAGGTGATGGAATGATCTGTGCAGCAAATTACCATGGTACATGATTACCTATGTAATAAACATACACATCCTGCACTTGTACCCTGGAACATAAAATACAAATTGGAAATTTAAAAAAAAAGAAAATATATTTGAAAAAAAGGAGTTTTGAGAAAAATATAAATGATTGAAGTTTATTCTATAGAGACAGAAAAACTGAATAAACCAGTAACTTTAGAAGATACCGAGAAAGTTTTATTAACCCTTTAGGAAAGCTCATGGTTCAGAATAGTGCCGTCTAATAAAAATATAATGCCTATCCGAAATAACAACAGCAAATATAATTTTAAATTTTCTAATAGTAACAATAAAATAAAAAGGAACAGGGAAAATTAATTGTAATATGTTTTAACACAACATATACAAAAGACTATCATTTCAATGTGGAATCAATATAAAAAATCATTTTACAGCTGGGCATAGTGGTTCACACCTATAATCCCAGCATTTTGGGAGGCCAAGGCAGGAAGATAACTTGAGGTCAGGAGTTTGAGACCAGCCTGGCCAACATGATGAAACCCCTTCTCTACAAAAAATACAAAAAATAAAATAAAATTAGCTGGGTGTGGTGGTGCACCTGTAATCCCAGCTACTCAGGATGCTAAGGCAGGAGAATCACTTGAACCCAGGAGTCAGAGGCTGCAGTGGGCAGAGATCGTATCACTGCACTTCAGATTGGCAACAGAGCGAGACTCTGTCTCAAAAATAATAACAGTAATAACAATAATAATAATAAATTTTATCTTTTTTGTTACTTAGTCTTTAAAACTGTATTTTGCATTAAAATATTGGAATTTAGTTGCTAAATTTTCATTTGAAATGCTTCATGTGTGTATTTAAATTGCACACGATTTACAAAAAAGATTCATATACCTAGACTGTTCTAAACATACTTAGAAGTTTTCCTAATCTGAAAATTAATCTTTATATGTAAATTTAATTTAATGAAAATAAAATTTTAAATTAAAAAATTTTATTAGCTCTGAAGTGAGTGCTGAACTTTCAAGTAGCTAACACAGACAGCAACATAACCAATATTAAGATTAATAGTATCTATGGGGAAAAATTAAACTAGTACCATGGGAGAAGCTCAATTATTCCTGGTACTAACAATTGAAATACGTTTCTCTAGTAAATCATCATGAAGATAATAGGAACATTGACAACATCTGCTTTGGTCCAAATGCTGATGTCCCCCCAAAATTCACATGTTGAAACCTAATATTCAAATGTGATAGCATTAAGAACTAAGGCCTTTTAGAAGTGATTAAGTCCTGAGGGCTCCAATCTCATGAATAGGATTAGTATCCTTATAAAAGAGACTTGAGGGAATTACCTTGCCCCTTCTACCGTGCACACAGCAACAAGGCACCATTTATGAAAGAGACAGCCCTCACAAAAATCTGCTGGTGCTTTGATCCTGGACTTCTCAGCCTCCAGAACTGTGAGCAATAAATTTCTACTGTTTACAAATTACCCAGTAAGGTATTTTAAAGGGTATTGTAGCGAGCCTGAAAAGACTAAGATAACATTCTTCCTTATAATAAGCATAGTAATATGTTTCAATGTATTTCTTATCATAACAAATATTCTAAAGACTTCAGACCAAAATACAAATTCACAGATACTAATCTATGCCCTCTAAAATAATGTGGTTTTTTTTGTTTTTATTTTTTGAGATGAAGTATCACTCTGTTGCCACGCTGAGTTTGAGAGCAGCCTGACCAACATGGTGAAACGCCATCTCTACTAAAAATACAAAAATTAGCCGCATGTGGTGGCACAGCCTGTAATCCCAGCTACTCAGGAGGCTGATGTGGGAGGATTGCTTGAACCTGGAAGGTGGAGGATGCAGTGTGCTGAGATCATACCACTGCACTCCAGCCTAGGCAACAGAGCAAGACTCCATCACACACAAAAAAAAAAATCCAGATGTTCTGAATTAACCTGTCTATAACCAACACTGCTGCTAGTCTGAGTATAAATACAATACACTGGAACTAAATTGTATTAATACCCAGTGAGATTTAGACCAAATTTATTTTTTACCTTCCTTGAAGGTGCCCAGAGAAGTAAGGAAAAGTTTTATCCCTGGGATCGTGGTTGGAATGTGCTACAGAAATGTCAGAGTAAATAACTGAATCTCATGTGGATGTGCATTTGTTGCATGTGAATACAGTGAAAGTTCCACTTTAAAAAATACCAAAAAAAACTAAAACTTTGCAGAGAAACTTTGAAGTGATTATTTGCTTTATAAGTTATTTCTTCTAGACAATGTGTTTCATAACACCTCCTGATTACCAGACTGAGACAAAAGAAACCTAAAGTGAAGCTATTAGAAGCCATAATCCACTAATAATTGGTTAAAAAGGTAAAAAGGCACTAAAATTATTATGCAAATATAGAGAAATATAAGGATTACAGGTAAAAATATGTGCTACATTCAAATGTGTATACAGTGAGGCATTTCTAGCAAAGTTGCCTCTAATCTTTCTTTCACTTGATTGTGTTTGATTCTGTTTCCCCCACAGGATAAAGAAGAAAACCAGTAGAGTTTCTCTGACCATCAGCTCCCAGCTAATGAAACCTCCAACAACAGATCAAGTTATTCTACCTCAGTTCAACCACTGTGTATTGACCTCCAGAGGATACGTTTAGTTTTAGGCCTTCTGAGAGGGTCCCAGTAATGGAGACATGTGCCCAAGAAAAAATAATCAATGCAGTTTTCTTAAGAAGTATACATGAGGCTGGGCACAGTGGCTCACACCTACAGTGGCTCAGACCTGTAATCCCAGCATTTTGGGAGGCTGAGGCAGGTGGATCACAAGGTCAAGAGATCGAGACCATCCAGGCCAACATGATAAAAACCCCTCTCTACTAAAAATATAAAAATTAGCTGGGCATGGTGGCATGTGCCTGTAGTCCCAGCTACTTGGGAGGCTGAGGCAGGAGAATCACTTGAACCTGGGAGGCAGAGGTTGCAGTGAGCTGAGATCACACCACTGCACTCCAGCCTGGTGACAGAGCAAGACTCCATCTGAAAAAAAAAAAAAAAAAACAAGTATACATGAAGAAAGCCTCTAGATGCATGACCTCAAAAGAACAAGAAAGAAATTCATAGGTTTCAGAAATAACTCCATGGTAGCTCTATGGCTTGGCCCTTTGTCTGTGTGCCACACCATAAAGGACAGTTGGTTTCTAGGAACTTGTTCCCTAAGAGAGTATTCTAACTATCTGAGGAATGAATTCTCTTTTAATTAAAAAAAAAAAAAAAAAAAAAAAACACAAAGCGAAGAAGGGAGGTGCTTTTTTGAAAACCTAAATGATCTAAGAAGAGCAACTGTATGGAGGAAGAAAAAAATTTAGTAAAATGTAAAACGTTTTTAAACCTTTAATCTATAGTGTCTAAATACTTGCCAATATACATTTCCCAAATATAATTTCCTGGTGTTTTATTTCTCCATCTTAGCTAACGAAATGCTGGAAGATAAAGAAGAAAGTATACCACTGGAGCAAACATCCAAACTGACACTGAAATGAGAAGCATCATGCTTTTCATAAAGGAAACTTAGGGTGTGGTAGGTAGCAGCTAAAACTGAGCCAGTTAGTTTTTGGCCACCATGTACCTGAGTTTCAGGGCTTTGACAGTATGAGTGACAGCATCATGTTCTCTTTCATTCCTTAAACCAGATGCAGAATCCCTGCAGCAGCCTGTCAGGATCCACTTGTGTGGTACCCCCTGTGTTTACTAAGGTAACCTCTCCATCCTGCATGATGGAGTTTAGATTTTATAAATAAGTTGTAAATATTAATGAAGCAGTAAGAAGAAAGAAAGGGGAAACCAGAAAGGATTTCAGAGATTAATATCGCTTTATATATGAGAAAAATGAGGCTGAAAAGGGGTGAAATGATTTGCTCAGTGTTACAGAGCAATTCATGGTATACTCTGCACTCTTTAGACTTCTGCTCTGTGGCAGTCCTCCAGCTCTGGAGGGCAATGCTTAGACTGTCCCCTCCAAGGAGACTGCTTTGCCTAACCTCAAGGTATAGTCAAATTCTTTTAACTAGCCATAAAATGCCATTCTGAAGAAGTCAACAAGCAAAGTAGAATCTACGTCCTGATTAGGTCACAGCCGGAAATCACCACCTTCCCTCTCACCCACTGGAAATAGCACAATTCAATCACCCGGGTCAAACCAAAACTATGGCTGAGCCTTCTCTGGGCTCTTTGTCTCCCAATTACCAAATCTGACAGAATTGGAATCAATGCCTATTGCTGGTTCAAAGCACGAAATGCAGGGCAGGGATTTACTCTGTACCAGATACAGGATGGGAGACAAACGAAACAATGTCATTAAGAGTAAGTGACATTGCTATTGACTCTGGAAGCTCCCTTTCAACAGATGCTGTCAGGTACCAATGTCTGTTATTTCTGCAAGGCTCTCCTGCTGCATCCCTTCCCTATAAGATACCCTGAGATTTCTGGGCATCAGGCCTGAAGGGCTAGGCTAGTCCTTAGGTCTCACCTGATAGAAGGACCTCAGATAACCCCTCTGTGGTCTCAGAGCCAAGTTATAATCTGAAATATCATTCTAGATTCCACAGTACTCTGGGGTTGCAGGTAGAGCGGGGAGGGAGATCAGGATTTAAGAGGTACATTTAACATAAATGCCATCCATTCATTTATACATTGTGATACTAAACTAGGCACAAACACTTTTGATATATCTGTATAACTCTTATTCTTTACAGGAAGTTTTCAGACTTATGTGAAATGAGCCTCAAAACCCCATGCATTTTGCTAGCCCTATTTCATAGATAAAGAACCCGAGTTCCAGAGAGGTTAATAGTCTTTTCCAAGTTACTATAACAAACTTCAATCAGCCAGCAGCAGAGTTAAAATTTTGGCCCAACTTCCATCATTCAAGGCTCTTAACAAATTATAATATAGTACTCACCGCCTTATCTAGTTTCACTTTCTGTGGTTTCAATAACCCATAGTCAACAGCAGTCTGAAAAAAGATGAAAAGAGTATAAGATATTTTGAGAGAAAGAGAGAGATCACAATATACTCTTACTACAGTATATTGGTATAATTGTTCTATTTTGTTATTGTTATTAATCTCTTACTGTCCCTACTTTATAAACTTTATCATAGGTGTGTATGTACAGGAAAAAACACAGTGTATATAGGTTTCAGTACCATCCTTGGTCTCGGGCATCCACTGGGGGTCTTGGAGTGTGTCCCCTGCAGATAAGGGGTGATTACAATACTGCCCACACTACTGTTACCAATAATAAAGACTAAATCTGTGACTAGATATGTATTCAACAAAATAGTCAAATGTAACAAAATAGTGTTCAACTAATCTGGTTTTTTTTTTCTTTTTTCTTTTTTTTTTTTTAGACAGAGTCTCTCTCTGTCACCCAGGCTGGAGTGCAGTGGCGCGATCTCGGCTCACTGCAATCTCCACCTCCTGGGTTCAAGCAATTCTCCTGCCTCAGCCTCCTGAGTAGCTGGGATCGCAGGCATGCACCACCACGCCCAGCTAATTTTTTTGTATTTTTAGTAAAGACAGGGTTTCACCATGTTGGTCAGGATGGTCTCGATCTCCTGACCTTGTGATCCGCTCACCTCGGCCTCCCAAAGTGCTGGGATTACAGGCGTGAGCCACCGTGCCCAGCTGTTTTCTAATTTGAAAAAAAATGGCTCTTGGTGAAGTGAAATAATAATTTTCTCATTAAATATAATTCTATGAAGATAAACATAATTTACACCTGACTGTAAAGCACACTACAAAGCCCAAAAGAATGCCCAACTGCTCCTGAAGATACAGTCAGCTGTCAATAATTATGATAAAAAAAGGTACACTCTTACTGCAAACGGCTTCTCAAATCATTGCATATAGTATAACAGTTTCTTCCATCCTCTGAACTCTGTGTTTGTCCTTCAATACATCTCTACAACCAGAGGTCAGTCTGTCATGTTTGAATGCCAAATCCAGGCCACAGCCACATTCATGTTCACTAGTACAGACAGAATATGCAGATAGCCAACTCAGGTGACTTTCAGATTCTGAGGAAAAGTATCATGATGAGCTTTTCAATTGCTTTTACTTCCAGTTACCCTTGAAGTCTATTTCATGTCTTAAAGTTTGCTAATTTTTTTTCAAGAGAATTAAATCATTTATTGATTGCACATGATAATGGATACACAAGCTTTATTCCCATTTATAATTTTAGCTGGTACCATTATTTAATTTAGATATATTGCATAGGATGTGCAAACAATCATTTTTATAACTAATTATTCCATGAATTTGCTTGGGTAATCCCTTTTAATGGTGAACTTCAGGTCACAACAGTAACAATCAGTTCAACTACACCAAGATTTCTGAAGGCAATGACTTCTCTACCCAAGCAGATTGTATATAAATTCCAAATAGAACCTGGCATCACCCTGAGGAATTCTAACTTCACACTGTTGGGAAATTTATCAAGATGGCTTCAGAGTAGACTAACTTTACACAGCACATTAAAAAAAAAAAAGACATTTATTCAGCATCACAATCAGACTATTACATTTAGCAATCAACAGCATGAGTGCAAAAAAAAAAAAAAAACTACATTAAAACCCTTTGTTGGAATGCTTTACACTTTCCACAGAACAGAAACTAAAATAACATGTTATACAATTAATCATAAATACAGTCCTCGGGTTTTTTGCCCATACACATGAATATTTGTCTAAAACATGTCTTCTTGTGAAGTGGTAGCCCTGCCACCACTGTTCTTGGCTGAGTTCACAAATCTGTTGTAACCTGTAGCTTCCCTGCCACTTCTCTCGCTCTCCTCTCCTGCTAAGCTTTGCTTCCTAATAAATCTTCTGCCACTGCTATAGCTACTGCTGCTACTGGAACCACCACAGCCACCTTTGTTTTGTGGTTTGGCAAAGTATTGGCCTCTACCACCATAGGGGCTAGAGCTTCTGCCTCCAAAGTTTCCTCTCATGGGTCCAAAATTTGAAGACTGATTGTTGTAATTGACAAAGTCATTGTAGCTTCTACCACCTCCAAAATTACTTCCATCATTACCAAATCTATTATAGCCATCCCCACTGCCACCATATTCACCACCACCACAGCTACCACCAAAGCCACCACGACCACTGAAGTTCCCTCCACGACCGAAATTGTCATTTCCACCGAAACCACCTCCATGACCACCACCAAAGTTTCCAGATCTACTTCAACTTCTTTGGCTGGATGAAACACTTGCCATCTCTTGCTTTGATGGGGCTTTCCTAACTTCACAGTTATGGCCATTCACAGTATGGCATTTCTGACTGACAGTCTTATCCATGGAGTCATTGTCACCAAAGGTTACAAAGGCAAAGCCCCTTTTCTTGCCACTGCCTCAGTCAGTCATGATTTCAAGCACTTCAGTTTTTCTGATGTTCTTCAGTGTCTTCTTTAATGCCACCAACAAATATCTTTTTCACAGTTAAGTGGGCACCTGGTCTTTGAGAATCTTCTCTTGAGACAGCTCTCTTTGGTTCCATGTTTCTTCCATCCACCTTGTGTGGCCTTGCATTCATGGCTGCACCCACCTCCTCCACAGTGGCATATGTGACAAACCCAAAACCTCTAGAGCGCTTGGTGTTTGAATTTTTCATTACCACACAGTTCGTGAGCCTTCCCCATTGCTCAAAATGCCTCCTCAGGCTCTCATCAGTTGTTTCAAAGCTCAACCCTCCAAAAAAGAGCTTCCTTAGCTGTTCTAGCTCAAAAACTGTTTTGATGAAAGAGTAATTTTCATAGTTGTTAAAAGATTGGTTTATTGTCATGAATTAATCTGATTTTCCTAATGAGTTTTTGACATATAAACAAAAAAGAAATATGAGAATAAACATATTTCTTAAAGGGTAAAACATAAGAAAACTGATGCATAACTTTTTAAATACTTTATTAGATAATTTTCCTACAAAATAATTTGGGGAAGAGTAATAAGTATGAAATCTACCTCATGTTAAACAATGAGTTTATACTTTATAAACAATTTCTCATTTAATCCTCACATAAACATTTTGAGGTTCCATTTTGGCTATGGTGGTTCCAGTAGCAGCAGTAGCTTTAGCAGTGGCAGAAGATTTTAATTAGGAAGCAAAGCTTAGCAGGAGAGGAGAGCGAGAGAAGTGGCAGGGAAGCTACAGGTTACAACATGTGTTATTATCTTCATTTTTAAATAACTGAAATTAGAAATACAAAAAAATCTTGCTTGGGGACACAAGGCTAGTAAATGCTGAAACCAGTGTTCAAATCCAAGATCATTCTTATGCCAAATGAAGAAAATAGACTCATTTAAATATTAATTCAAAATAACCAAATATTCACAAATCACATACAGAAAAAAAAATCCTTTTATTATACAAAGGATACACTTCTGTTAAAATAACATTTATTGCATTTTTTAAAATAAAGTAATACAAATTTAAAATAAATCTGGAAAATATATAACATGAAGAAAAAATTTAAAAGAGAAAATCATTATTAACCTTTTGTGTATTTTTCTACAGTAATACTACATATTTTTATAATGTTATATTCAATTTTATTTTAATCAGAGAAATTAGGAAACAAATGATTCTCTTGGGTGAAAAAGGCCACCTCAGTATTAGTATATTCAGCAATGGTTCATATTCAAAGAAGATATATTCATCTGATCTAACCTTCATGTTAGGGATGAAGAAAGTCCACGGAAGTAAAGTAATTTTCCCAAGGTCACAGAGCAATTTAGTGGTAGAAGCAAAACTAAAATCAAGTTCTTGCACCCTGCCAATTATTAATTTCTTTATGCACCTTTTCTGAGTTTCTGAAGAGTTGGCTTACTGTCTGTGACTCCAGATTAGTCAACTTTGTATTTGCTTCCAGGTATTTCTCATACACATATGGCCCCTTCTCCCAACTAAATTAATTATCATCACTTAAATTTCTCTTTTTTCTTGTTTTACCTTTCAGAACTTTGTTTATCATCCATTCCTGGCAAGTATAATTTCTTAAAATCTTGATAATTGATTAAATCAACATTAGCATCAGAAGACTTTGTCCCCTAAGTCACTCTTGCCTTCATGAGCTCTTTTGAGGCTCCCCTACACCAACTCTTGAAATGACACAACAGAAGAAACAAGGTAACTGGGATATATCAGTGTATTTATTCATATATTTATTCATTCAACATATGTTTACTGAGTACAGACTATGGTTAGTCTCTGTTCTTGGTATTAAGGAGACAGCAATGAACTAGACTGACAAGGTCCCTGCTCTCAAAGAATATGCATTCTCTCTCTAATCCCACTTAGTTTAGGATTTGTGACTCATAACTTTACACAGAAGCAATAAGGAGGTATCCTGACATCAAACAACCAAACTGCTGACTGTCCAAGAAGTAGGCCTGGTGCCCATCACTCTGCGGCCATCACTGTATCAACATTAGGTCTAAGCATGATGGTAGTGATAATTTCTAGTTTAGTTCAGAATATCTTTCTCTAGGACTAAAGCTACAGAAATCTAGAAATCCAGGAATAAAATGTGATCCCGGCTTTCAAGGATCTCATAGTCTAGCAGAGAAAACAGACGTATCTAAGAGGCAACTGAGAAGAACCATGCTGGGATTATTTTAGGTTTTTTTTTTTTAATTTTATTGATATTAGATGTACATATTTTCAAGATATATGTGATAATTTGATACATTCATATAATTAAATCAGGGTTAATGAGATATGCATCACCTTAATTTCTTTACACTAGGAACATTCAAATTATTCTCTTCTAGCTGTATTGAAATATACAACCAATTAATGGGGGTTTTTTTGTTTTTTTTTTTTGTTTTTTTTTAGGCAGAGTCTTGCTCTGTCACCCAGGCCAGAGTGCAGTGGTACGATCTTGGCTCACCACAACCTCCGCCTCCCAGGTTCAAGTGATTCTCCTGCCTCAGCCTCTTGAGTAGCTGGGACTACAGGCACGTGCCACCATGCCCAACTAATTTTTGTATTTTCAGTAGATATGGGGTTTCAGTATGTTGGCCAGGCTGGTTTTGAACTCCTGACCTCATGATCCGCCCCACCTCGGCCTCCCAAAGTGCTGGGATTACAGGTGTGAGCCACCACACCTGCCAATGGAGTTGTATTTTTAAGATTTATCTTTATGAGCCTACTGAGAAGAGAAAATACCTAATCAGATGGATTTTGTTTTAAATCTCAAGGGTAACCTATTTATTCCTAGTACCTATACTCCCCAACATCCTCCCACACTATAAGTTTGTTAACTTGGAGCATCTAAATACGATAATCAAGTCGAATTTCTTCCCTTTCCACAGGAAGTCTGCACTTTGATTATCACAGAAGCATTTCCTCAAGACTGTGGGGAGTTCAAGTGTATTACAGAAAATGAGGCTGGCACTGCAGCTTCCGCAGCAAAACTCTTCGTTTCCCCAGGTAATAACTCTTCAAAATCTTCTTGCTACAATTCAGCCCTGAGCCAAAAGGAAGAGTTTTTGTTTCCATCTGAACTCATGATTAAGTATATTTTTCAGAAAGAAAAGTAGTAGAGAAATCAGAGCATCCTCCCAAGTTATCCATGAGCAAATTTTCTCCAAAACTGGCCTCTCCCTGAAGCACTGAAAGCTAAACAAAGCACACAAATCCAGAAAATACCCCCATAAACTTTAGGCCAATTACTCCTGAACCAGCCAGTTATCATGAATATTAGATGCAGGTTCCAAAGAAGGATTTCTGTACCATCAGTGGAAATACCTTCGAGCTGCAAGCATAGTAGTAAGGGGAGACAGACCCAACATTCATTCATTCAACAAACATTCCTGGTTCTGTAGATAGATCAGGGATTTTGCATTCTGACATGAGTCACTTTAACTGTGTCGGTCCTCCCTTGCCTTTCAGCATGCATTTCACTATGGCTGAAATATTAAGCCCTGTGCTTAGATTCACATTTAAGGATTTCTTTACATAGACTTATTAGAAAAAAAAAATCAGGCTAGTATGGTGGCTCACACCTGTAATCTTAAATCTTTGGGAGGCTGAGGCAGGTGGATTACTTGAGGTCAGGAGTTTGAGACCAGCCTGTCCAAGATGGCAAAAATCCATCTTTACTAAAAATACAAAAAAAATTAGTTGGGCATGGTGATGCGCACCTGTAGTCCCAGCTACTCAAGAGGCTGAGGCACCAGAACTGCTTGAACCAGAAGGTGGAGGTTGCAGTAAGCCGAGATCGTGCCATTGCACTCCAGCCTGAGTGACAGAGTGAGACTCTGTCTCCAAAAAAAAAACCAAAAAGAAAAAATCAATGCTAAAATAACACAAGATTTTGAAGAAGTAGAATCTCTTCTCAAAATAGAATTCAGTCTCCTATCTCAATATAAAAATGTAAAACATTTTGTGATGCAGGTTTCCTCTTTATTCATGAAGAAAAACAGACCTTAAAATAAAAACAGAACTGACCTTGCGTTTGGAAAACAAATGTAGAAATGTTGAGATAATTCAGTTAAGTGAATTTGCCCACCAGGTTATGTTTAAAACAACACAATCCATCACCATTTGCCACTTCCCTACCCCCTAACACAAACCTCAAATCAAAATATTATTTAAAAAATAACCTAGGGGCTGGGCACAGTGGCTCATGCCTGTAATCCCAGCACTTTGGGAGGCCAAGGGGGGCAGATCACCTGAGGTCAGGAGTTCGAGACCAGCTGGACCAACATGGAGAAACCCAGTCTCTACTAAAAAGAGAATTGCTTGAACCCGGGAGGCAGAGGTTGCGGTGAGCCAAGATTGCACCATTGCACTCCAGCCTGGGCAACGAGAGTGAAAAAATAAAATAAAAAAGAACTCCAAAGAAAAAGTACCTCAAAATAACAGTAACTGTTTGCCTAACAATAAATGATTGCCACACATTGATTCCATGCTAAAGCATGGAATATGTATTATCTCACCTAACTTCATATTGATTCCAAGAAATTTGTTAGAGATTAAAGAGTTTCTTCTAGATTAGCAGTCCTCAACCCTTTTGGCACAAGGAAGCAGTTTCATGGAAGACAAATTTTCCATGGACTGTGCAGGGTGGGGGCGGGGGTGGTTTCAGGATGATTCAAGCTCATTACATTTATTGTGCACTTTATTTCTATTATTATTACATGAAATAATTATACAACTCAACATAATGTAGAATCAGTAGGGGCCCTAAATTTGTTTACCTGCAACTAGACGGTGCCATCTGGGGGTGATAGGAGACAGTAACAGATCATCAGGCATTAGAGTCTCAAGAAGCATACAATCTAGATCCGCAGTTCACAATAGGGTTCGCACTCCTGTGAGAATCTAATGCTGCTGCTGCTCTGACAGGTGATGGAGCTCAGGGGGTAAGGCGAGTGATGGGGAGTGGCTGTAAATACAGACAAAGCTTTGCTGGCTCACTTGCCGCTCAGCTCTTGCAATACCTGTCCATGGCCCAGGGGTTGGGGATCCCTGTTCTAGATCACACTGATAGTAAGTGTCTAAGCAATCATTAGAACTCAAACTATCTGACATTATAACTCATACTCTTTTCTACTTTATCGAAGTTGAAATAAAATAAATGCGCATATACAAAGTATAAAATAGGTCATGGTGTATCTGTGAAACTATCACCACAGTCAAGATGACCGCAGTCCTTACTCTTAACTATGAGACAGCAGTTTCCACCTGTTAATCCTAGTTCTTAGCCTGAAATCACTGGATTAGTTTCAATCCTACCTTAGGTGATATACAGTCAGATACTTGATGATGACCAACCTGTACTTCCTAAATCTCCTGTTCCTTGAAGTAAACGCCTTCAAAAGTTTCTGCAAATACATTTCATAGGAACAGTTGAATTTCTCTTAACAGCTTGTTCACCCTTGTTTAGGGATTTTGGCAAGATCGTGAATATTTGCATGATTTTCCAGTCTGCCAAATGCCATGCAACTTTTGCCACAAGGCATGTAGGCTGGAAGGAGGCCTGCAGGTGGCAGCCACAGTGCTTCTAGCAAGGCCCAACTAGGCAAGTCGACCAGGGTGGTGAGGTCTCTGGGTTAGACAGGCCTTCTCTGAATGCTCTTGTTTGGATAGTCTGATACTCTTCAAGCAGTCCTCCCATGAACCAGGCATGATCTTTCTTATTCTAAGAATAAGAAAAATTAATATAAAACTGTTTGTGTTTTTCTCCATTTAATATTTTTTTAGGGAATAAAAAATTTCTCAGGTACTATTCAACTTCAAATAGTAATTTAGAAGTATTAGAAGGTAATTTTTCTGGCTCTCATTTTCTCTCATTTGAACAGCAGGGGTTGCCCCAAGTTAGACAGTGAGATTGCCAGAGGTTGGTTGTAAATCTGTCTCCTTCCAGTGCTCTTTGATGCTAGCATGTCATACCTTGTTCAGATGATAAATAATTAAAAAATAAAATATTTTTTCTAACAATAAATAGTCTATAAATCTTAAAAAATAAGAAAACATTTTAGGCATATATTCTGTGGTTTATAAAGCAAACGTTTTTTTTTTTTTTTGAGACTGAGTTTTGCTCTTGTTGCCTAGGTTGGAGTGCAATGGCGCAATCTTGGCTTATTGCAACCTCCACCTCCTGGGTTCAAGCAATTATCCTGCCTCAGCCTCTCAAGTAGCTGGGATTAGGCACGTGCCACCATGCCTGGCTAATTTTGTATTTTTAGTAGAGATGAGGTTTCTCCATGTTGGTCAGGCTGGTCTCGAACCCCTGAACTCAGGTGATCCACCTCAGCCTCCCAAGGTGCTGGGATTATGGGTATGAGCCACCGCGACTGGCCAGCAAACTTTTTTTTGAGACAGAGTCTCACTCTATTGCCCAAGCTCGAGTGCAGTGATGCCATTACACGATCACAGCTCACTGCAGCCTTGACCTTCCAAACTCAAACAATCCTCCCAGCTCAGCCTTCTGAGTAGCCAGGATTACAGGCATGAGCCACCTCACCTGGCTAAAGTGCTTAGGAAGAAATCAATGTGTGGTGATCATTTACTGTTAGCCAAACAGTTATTGTTATTTTAGGGTACTTTGGTTTCTGTGGAGGTTTTTTTTTTTTTTTTTTTTTTTTTTGAGGTGGAGTTTTGCTACTGTTGGCCAGGCTGGAGTGCAATGGCATGATCTCAGCTTACCACAACCTTTGCCTCTTAGGTTCAGGCAGTTCTCCTGCCTCAGCCTCCCCAGTAGTTAGGCTTACACGCATGTGCCACCACACCAGGCTAATTTTTTGTATTTTTAGTAGAGACTGGGTTTCTCCACATTGGTCAGGCTGGTCTGTGAACTCCTAAATTCAGGTGATCCGCCCACCTCGGCCTCCCAAAGTGCTGGAATTACAGATGTGAGCCACTGTGCCCGGCCTCTGTGTGGAGTTCTTAACATTGAAAGGAGTAGTTTAATATAAGGATACTAGGCCTAGGAGGGGAGAATTGGGGCCCTGAGTTTCTGGCTCTCATTTTCTCATTTTGGCAGGTAGATCAAGCTACTGAGGTCTCAGAGTTAGCCAGTCCTTCTCTGAATGCTCTTGTGGTAATGGGCTGACCCTCTTCAAGCAACCCTTCAGTAAAACAGGTATAAGCGTTCCTGTTCTAAAGTAAGAAAGATTAATATAAAACTGTTCAATTGTGTTTTTCTCCATTTTCTAACTTTTTGGAAAGAAAAAAATTCTCAAGTACTGTTTAATCTGTAAGACTAATTGTTCCCTAAAAAAAACTTTCTTATAATTTGTCTAACGCGAGACTGGTCATGTATACAATCTTATTTGTCCTTGCAACAATACCATATAACGGAGTAATGGTGTTACATCTCATTTCAAAGATGAAAAAATGGAAGCTTAGGGTCATTTAGCAACTTGCCAAATTTTTTATCGCTATCTAATGATAGAGCCATAATATAACCAGTGTGATTCTGTATCTGAAATTGGTTTCACTTTACCTAGGGCTTGGGAGGTGAATGGCAGAGGAGAACAGGGAGCAGTGGATAAAATCCCAAGTCCATGAACTCTTTTGTTTAAATATCCACCTGTATGTTACATTAACACACACAGATATTTTCCATTTTCATAAAAATGCCTGATGAATGCATTTAATAATACAATCCATTAATCACGTAATTATAGTGTTCTGTAACAACTTGCAGTTAATGTATCATGGGCATCTTGCTATGACAATAGATCTACTTTATTCTTTTATTTTCCTTTTTATTTTTAAAGTAGTATAAGTACAACATAACCCATACTCATCAAAATGTAGTTTTTTGTTTTTTGTTTTTTTTTTTTTTTGGTTCCCACCCCAGGGATTCAGATTTGGTAGGTCTGGGTTGGGACCCAAGCATGTGGGGTCTAGGAGAGTTTCCAGGGTGACTGACACACACCACTGTGAGGAACTGTTATTCTCTGCCACGTCTTCTAGGGTCAATGAGATATGAACAAACAGAGCAACCAACAAAGCATGCAGCAAGCCAGCCGCAAAGTATCCTGGTGCCAGAGAAAGGCCGGACGAAAGAAGAAGATTCGACTCCATTTCCAGCGAAGTGGGAAGTACAGTAATATTCCCATGTTAGACACAGGTAGTCCGGTTGTGTGTTTCACAGGGATATCCAAAAGAGATATGTGGAAAGACAGTGACAACCCCCAAAGACGTCCATAGGGACAGAGATTAGATTGGAAGCTGGGGGGCTTATTTTAAGGTTACATTTGCATGGCAAGCACAGTTTTATTCAGATGGCTTATCTGAAGTGCTTTGGCAGGGTTGATGGATTGCGGGAGATCTAGAAAACCTCAGAGATCCCTCTTTCATGCTACACTAACAGGGAGAGGGTCTGAGTACTAGGAGGTGCATTAGTTCTATTTTATTACTTTCTTTTTTCCATTAGGAAATAACATTTCTCATTACTAATTTGCTTAGGGCATGTATAATACACAAATAAGGGCTCTGAACTTCTTTTGTCATTAATTTCAGTTTCACCCCCACTCTCAGAATATCATTGATTGATCCACTTGAGAGTCTCCACCCTTCTGTGCAGCATCTTACTTGCTGATGAAAGAGGTAACCAGCATATATAATCCTGAAGTGGACTTTTGGGAGAAAGGAAAACACAGAGGCCCAGGGAGCCCCAGCCTTTCCCCTTTCTTCATCCCCAGCAGGAACCTGTTCTTGATTTTCCCCAGGGGGGCTCAGTCCAGTTCCTAGGTCATCCCAGGCCCATGGCAAGGGCACTGAATCCAGCCCAGCCTTGCTCTCTGCAGCTCATCAGCCAGCCACACTCCTGGCCAGTCTGCCCAGAGGCAGTGCCCTGATTCTGTTAATTGGGCTCTTGCCTCGTTCCCAAGCCTAAGGTCCCCTGTGGGTACTACTGTTCCGAAGTTCCTGCCTGGCAGCCTGCCTTGAGCACCAGATTTTTCCTAGGAGTAAAGAGGCCTTTCCCATGCCAGGCTCCCACCCAGAATTGGAACACTGTCTCAGGCCCGAGGTTTCTGATTGGAGCTTAGCCACTAGAGGACAGACTCCATGGAGCCAGCTTCCTGTCTGGATTTCCAAGTATTACCTGCCCATCGCTGGACTCTAACTGCTTACTGGAAGCATTTCTGCTTCTAACTTATGGCGTTTCTCTCCTTCCCCCTCGGCCAACTGCTCCCCTGAGCTGTAAGCAAAAATTGCTGTGAGCTGCAACTGCCTGAGAGATTGAATTTCCTTTGCAAGCACCTGCAGTATCATCAGCTCCCCAAACACAGATTTTCACCCCAGTGGGTGAGCCCCATGCTATGTCCTAAGCCCTCTGGATCTTGCCTAAGTAATGGGATATGCTCTACAATTCAGTGACATGTCCATGGCTTTACACGGTTGGTGGGTTCTGGAAAAGTTCTATTTAAATCAATACTTTGCAAATGAGGTTCTCTTAAATATTCTAGAGAGACTGGTTTAAAGTATCCTATTCTGATCTCTTTATAAAAAGGGAGTAGCAGCCGGGCATGATGGCTCACACCTGTAAAGCAGCACTTTGGGAGATGGACGTGGGTGGATGGCTTGTGCTCAGGGTTCAAGACCAGCCTGAGCAACATGTTTTTTGTCTTTACAAGAAACAAAAACAAAAATTAGCTGGGCATGGTGGCCCTTGCCTGTAGTACCAGCTACTTGAGAGGCTAGGTGGCAGGATCCCTTGGGCCTGTGAGGTTGAGGCTTCAGTGAGCCATAATTGCACCACTGCACTCCAGCTGTGTGACAGAGCAAGACCCTGTCTCAAAAAAAAAAGTGAGTAGCAATATGATCTTGTGTGAAGTATATCATATATAAGACTTGAGAGTTTTAGCTTTCACAGATTGTGATCTTGAACAAATTATTACGTAGTCATCCAGTAACATTTTTCTCACCTTAGAAACGATGAGGGGAACTTAGTAATTCTAATAGTCTCTGATTGTTAACAATTGCACCCTAACTTGTATTGTTTTGTATACTCAAATTTTTAGGTTAAATGTTCTCAGAATTAAGTGCACTGATAATGAAGTTTCTGCCTGGGGACCGACTCTTTTGGCTTTTGTTTTATAGGTTGTCTTTAATGACCTGGAGTTGTTATAACAGCTGTCAACTGAGGTAAGCTTCACAGAAGGGGGGCTGCCTTCCTTCCAGAGAGGAGCTTTCAATTTCTTATTTTTGGAAATAACAGAAAGCAAAGAAGGCTCTTCTGAAAGTGAAGCAACAGGCCACCCCAAGCCACTGGGAGGAGACCAGACCTGGTGTTGAATGGGGAAGTTTGAGAGCAAGTCCTATGAGAAGCAGAGACAGCATCAGCCTGCTCTTTTCTTCTGTAATTAAGAGGGAGGCCCTGGATCTTTGTAATAGACCCTTTAATCTAAGGGTTGCCAAATGTTTTACAAACATTAATTAATTCAATTAGACTTTACACCACCACCTTGAGGCAGGTAATTCCTCTTTGGGATATCACATCTTTGCTTGCTACGACGGACTATATTTTAGGGCAGATTAGGATAATTAATAATAACAGTAAAGCCTTGAGTTTAGTTTTATAACTTAAGGTCTCAAGTACTTTACAAATACCAGATTTGTGTAATGAGGACAGAGGAGGAAGCTTGAGCCAGCTTATTGGCAATGATGACAAGGCAGAAATATTGCGCTTGTTTCAGGTTCCACTCCATGCTAAAGACACATGACCTTGAACAACTCTTTGTGACCTCTTTATGACTCAGTTTCTACAGCTTTCAAAAGGGAGTGATGATATTACTCACCTCCCTACTTCACAGAGATGTTGCAAAGAATAATGTTTGTAATATGCTGTGACTTCTCAGATGAAAGATGGAAATTAACATATAATGAAACATTATTACCATTTATCCTCACGCAATCTTAATAGGCCAGACAAGTGAAGCATCAGAATCCCCACGATCCTGGCAGAGAAACCGGTCCTGCCATTATTTCCATTGAACATGTATTATAGGTACTCACAGAGATTGAGAACTGCTCAGAGCAACAGACATGCTCCTGAGATAATCAAAAGCAAACTGAGATGCCAGATCAGCAGAAGTAGCTAAGTATTTATTGTTTTTTTTTTCTTTTCTTTTTTTCTGTTTTCCATTTCCATTCTTATTTGGGAGAGAGTATTTGAGAAGAAATGAGTGCAGGGAGAGAATCAGAGAATAATCGAAGGAACTTTTCCTCTTGGACATTCTTCTCAATTCTAAGGTACCAATATATGTGTATAATTTGTAGTCCCCAGAGTGGGCTGTGTGTGAGCCCTCATCTGTGCCTTTGCTCCCGTCTCCTTTGTTAATAGTGCTTTCCTTACCCATCTGCATTTATGTAGGCCAGCATAAAACTCCAATCTTTGTGAGCGCTTCCTGGTCTAACTCCCTACTTGAACTTCCTCTGTCACTCTTGTGTAATTAGCATACTATATAGTTGTTTTTTTTTTTTTTTTTTTTGGAGACAAAGTCTTGCTCCGTCACCAGGCTAGAGTGCAATGTTGCAGTCTCAGTTCACTGCAACCTCTGCCTCCTGGGTTCAAGCAATTCCCTGCCTCAGCCCCCCGAGTAGATGGGACTACAGGCACGTGCCACCACGCATGGCTAATTTTTTGTATTTTAGTAGAGACGTGGTTTCCCCATTTTGGCCATGATGGTCTCAATCTCCTGCCCTTGTGATCCACCCTCCTTGGCCTCCCAAAGTGCTGGGATTACAGGCATGAGCCACCACACCTGGCTGGAATTTATATTTTGGTGTTGGTTGTGTTTCTTAGTGGACTTAATTTTTTTGGAGCATAATTTATTAAATCTTTATTCTTCATCTATTACAGATCTACAGATCTGGGCATAGTGAAATTAGTCAACCTTGTGTTGAATGAATGAATAGAATCCTTCAGCAAAATGTCAAGATTAGAACTCAGACCACACCAAATCCTCATCTGCCATTCTCACTATGCCACATCACAACCTGTGAGGCACATAGAGTACAGAATAGAAATACTGAAGAGGCACAATTAAGGAAAGAGAGGCTGAATTAAAATCAAACAATGTTCTATAGAGAAATAGAAAACTTAACTTAGAAGGTTCAAGAAAACTGTACATAAATACAGTGTTGCATAGGAAGGACCGAGTAGCTTTAGCACTTGATTTCCATAATCTGAGATCACAGGCCAATCAGGAGCAACAGGCATATTTATGGAGTTCAGTTTGCCTTCCATGTTATTGTCACTCTTTGCATTAAGCTCAGACCTGGCATTCAGGACCTCCATGCATGGCGTTGGTCTGTATTTTCCTGCCACATGTCAATCCCCTCTTTTTCCTTTACACACCCCATGCTGCAGTGGGGCTGATGGACTTGCTGTGAACGTGGCCATGTGTTTCTCCCTCTGATGACCCCCTTGCTTCAAATGCTCTTTTCTGTGGCCTCACTCTTTATTCGAGCCTCAGCATCTCCACCTGTTGAAGTCTTTTTTGTCTCTTTTCAAGCAATGCCTTTCTCAAAAGGCTTCCTCCACAAAGAGGCTTTTCTGGTCATATAAATGCAAAACCCCTTGCAGAGCACGTCAATGTGCTAAATAAATGTATAGAAGTGGTGTTAGTCTAGTAGCTAGGATCATGGATTGGGAAAGCTGCTTTGCTTAGGTCCAAAAACTCGTTCTGTCACTTACTAATGATTTGAATGTAGGCAAATTATTTAATATCTGCACCTGTGTTTTCTTGCCAATAAGAATGGCCAGAATAGTATCAACCACTGAGACGTTTGTCAGGATTGTGTGCAAAAGAGAGTATACACTGTTTAGAATAGTGCCTCATATCTGGAAGTGTTCAGTAAATGTTCTCTTTGATTTCTCAATCTGGCCCTGTTTCTGGATATGCTTGTCTTTGTAGACCAAAAGCACTAAATGAGGGTGAGTACTGCCCATACACAGTGTTCCCATAGATGCAATCTAGATGTTTTACCAATAGAACTCCCAAGGAACTTGAAGAAACTCTCTCATTATTGCAGTCCTCAGTTCTATGGAACCATGTTATGGAAAATAATTTTCCACAGACACTTGATTTTTATAAAAGCTTTTAATGTTCTTAGGGACTTACATATTTGCCTGTTCAAGTTTGGCTTAAATATTGTAACAGCATGATTTGATTTATTTGATGTGGTAAGTTTGTATACAGTTTCTCCTCTAGTACTTAATCAGTTACACACTCATCTCAATCCCACAATGATGCATGAGTTGCCAAGTGTATTCAGGAACCCAGCCAAAAGGAAACAGTGCAAATATTGCTGGCGATAAACAGGAGAATGAATTGCTTCTCTCTCACCTGCCCAATAGCACTGATATAGTTTTGCCATGTCACATACTAATACTCCTCAACCTCCATCAGTTGAGATGAAACTTGGAATATTCTTGTTTTATATTTTTTTCCTGTACTAAATATATAATTACTGCCTAGTAAAGCTGTTGAATGTTTAGTTAGTTTTCTTGAGGTTTATTTTTTCAAATTGAGGTATGCTTTTAAAATTTATTACATCTTTTCATTGAGATATAATTCACATATCATAAAATACACCCTTTTAAAGTATACAGTTCGGTGATGTTTAGTGTATTCACAAATTTGTTAAGTCATCAGCAATTCTAGAACATTTTTCTTACCCCCCTAAGAAACCCTGCACTCCTTATAATTTGGCCCTGTGATAATTAATTTTATTTTCATTTATTTGGTAAAATTGTGTTAGCAATTTTTTGAAACCAGGAGAACTACGTAAGTATTTTGTCATTAATATTATAATGAGTTTACTTAGCTTAGTTTTTATGTTTATTTTATATTTTACTATTTGCTCAAGGTTTTACACATCCAACACACACACACACACACACACACACACACACACACACATAGATTTGTCTCACG
>CAUYLG010077918.1:0-37244 GCA_963573385.1 Cacajao melanocephalus
GCCTGGGCAGTAGAACAAGAATCCTGTTCTCTCTCCCTCTTTTTCTTCCTCTTTCTTTCTCTCATACATTCTTTTTCTTTCTTTCTTTCACTCTCACTTTCTTTCCTCTCTTTTTCTTTCTTTCAAAAAAAAAAAAAAAGACAAATTCATAAAGCCATAATTGTATTGATGGAGACAGATATAGATATAGATATTGCTATCATTATGCTGATGCAAGAAGGAGATTAAATTAATGGCCTCTCTCTCTCCCTCCATATATATATGGCCTTTCTATATATATCTATATCAATATAGATATATAGATAGAGACAGAAAGAGATATATGTATTAAATTAATATATATTAAATTAATGGCCTCTGTTTATATATATATGGAGAGAGAGGGAGGGAGAGGTCATTCATTTAATATATATTTATATCTATATACATATAGATTAATATATATCTATTATATAGATATATATTGATATATAGATATCTATATAGATATAGATATCAATATATATATAGATATATCTATCTCTATATATATCTATATAGATATCTGTATCTTATATATCTATACTATCTATATATATATCTAGATATATGTATATATATATCTATATCTATATACAGATATATATAGAGAGAGAGAGAGGGAGAGAGAGGCCATTAATTTAATCCCCTCCATACATCAGGATACTGATATAAAGAGGCCATTAATATAATCCCCTCAAAGCATCACCCATTATATCTATATAGAAAGATTTTATACTGGATTTTCTTACCTTTAGATATTTATGTTTTATATCAAGACAAATTTTTCATAAGAGTTATGCTCTCATGATCATTACTGAAAAACTATTACATGTTCTCTAATGAATCACATGAAAACTTATATGCTATACCTAATAACATAGTTGCAGGACAAAAAGTAGACACAAATTTTAATGTTAAATGAAGGAAAAATGAAAGGGAGACAGACGTAAAATGGAAAATAAAAGGCAAGTGAGATCTCACACTCACACACACAATGTTAGTAAGAAAATAAAAATTATGAAGATAAATCTAGTAAGACAAATACTACAAGCAGAGGGAATTAATAAAAAAACACGTATAGACTAAGGTAGTTACAAGCGAGTTTCCCAAAGTCAAAGGTATTCATGCACTGAATTTGGCCTCTGTCACTTTCAGAAAGTGAAACTGAAAAACTTATTTTAGTTATAAATAAAACGTGTTACTGTATGTAACAAGTTCTCCTTCTGGAGAAAATTTAAGAATTTGGTGCCTTGACCTTCGTAAATCTGTACCTTTATCTTCTCTGGAGCAATGCTTAAACGGGTGCATTTAACACTTGTATTAAACTTTAGATTCTTAAATATCTACCCTAGTAGAACATTCCATTTTTTTCTCTCTGCTTAAGACATTCAAACTGTATGTAGTACAAAATAAAATTTCTGAACTAAGTCTTAAAATGAAATGTATCAAAATAATACCAATTTTCCTTAAGAATATATGACATTATAAATGTCATATAAATTGAATATATAAATTGAAAGAGTCTAGAAACAATATTATGTGAAGTTTATTCATTTAAAATTGCCCGCAGACTGTTCAGTAATTCTCAGGAAATAAAATGCTTTGAGCACAGGGTAAAGATAATTCGTACACTGACAAAGTTAATATTCCTAAGATTATTTTATTTTGTTGATCAAATACATTTTATTGAAAATTAAAATTAAATTTGCTACAGTGACTGTTTCTGGATGGCATAAAACTAAATTTGAAAATGTGTTCTTTATGTCCACGATTGTGACTAGATTTGGATTCTAACTCATACCTTAGAGCATAAATATAGTGTTCAAAATAAACATAAAAAGTTGAATAGAAGCTCTATATCAATCAAATTCAGTAAGGAAGATTTCATTGTGTGTACTTGGGCTTTCTATGCAGAACAAAGTCAAATTATGTCTAAATTCATTAAGTTGCAAACATTTGTAGAACCAATGACTTAATAACTCTCACCTTCTGTTCAAGGAAAAGTTATAATCAGCATCTGATATCCATTTAGAGACCAATAAGATTCCATGAGATGCAAAAAATTCCAAAAAGAAATGAACATTTTTAGAACTTGTCAATTATTTCTTGTGACCATGTAACAATTGACCTTTTCTACAACTGACACTTTTTTTTTAAGAATCAAATCCATATTAAGTTCTGTGCTATAAACTTTAAGTATGTATTCTCATTAATCCTCACAAGCATTCTATGAATAAACACTATTAATCCCATGTGGGAGATAAGGACAAGTAACTTTTTCAAGTTAGCTAACTGAAGTTGCCAGCTCAAGTAACTTTACTTGCACAATGCAGAGCTAAACTCTTTCCTTAACTTGTGATGTTTATATTGAACTGCAGGTTAATTTTTTAAGTGAGAAGGTTTTTCATCATTAGACACATTTTTATCAAAAAAATCTATTGTCAATTTCTAGGCAATTCCAAATTCTCATTATACCTACAGCAATATTTCTATAAGCTCCAAGAAATCTACTACTAAAAATGGCATTATTGTTTTATAAAAAGGTTGGAAAGTAACAAATATTTACAGATATAAATGTATATATTTAGTTTGAAGTAAGTACTGGTACTCAACATTCTATAATATACCTATATTACCTTTTAAGAATTATACTTTTTTATGGCTTAATAAGCATTGTACAAATTTGATAATAAAATTTACTTTTATCCTTGTTATTTTATTCTCAATGTTATACACATATACATATTCTCACCCTTTTCCTAGATCATTAAATTCTTAAATAACTATAAATGAGTCAAATATCCATTGTATGCCAGTATCGCATCTCACATCAATAAGCCTGATGCACAATAAAATTTGACATCCACTGTTGTAAAATAAAAATTAAATCTGTGAAGCAATAGTCACTTTAAAGCATATCCTTTACAAGTAGAGAGTAATCTGTACTAAGACATTATCAGGTGAGTAACCTACAAAACCTTTGGTTAAAGTGTACATTCCCTTTGTCTACATAACTTCCTTGGAACTATTGTAAACATCATCATTAAATTATCTGAATTGCATTTTTAATCTATAATTAAATTATCTTGTCAGTTGGTCAACTCCTAATAGCAGGGTGAATGATAGCTGCTCAAGCATATGAAGTCGAATCCATGTAACCCGTAAATATTACTTTAGAAAAAGGGTCTTTGCACACTAATTAAGTAAAGATCTTTGGATGTACTGTTTATCCAGGTGAGCCTTAAATTCAATGACATGTGTGGCCACAAGCCAAGGACTGCTGGAAGCCACCAGAAGCTGGAAGACACAAGAAATATTCTCTCCCCTGGAACCACCCAAGACAGAACAGCCCTGCCATAACCTTGATCTCAGACTTCTGGCATCAAGAATTGTGAGAAAATAACTTTCTGTTCTTTTAACCACCCAGTTGGTGATAATTTGTTACACCAGCCACGGGAAATGAATACACTTTCCTATGAGGGAAAGAACTTTTTATTGTTTTCATCTTGTAGCCTCACTGCCTAAAACAATTCTTGGTTTAAACAGGAGTACTAAATCTTGATTACAATTCAGAATAATCCTAATTTTTTAAAAGTTACTAATGCTGACATGAAATCTTCCCACTAAAGAAATTCTGAGTCCCTACTGCTCTGAAATAAAACTTGAGTATTGTTATTATTTGTAAATCTTCAGTTATGTCCTATGTAATCAAAGTTGAGAACCACAGGCATCAAGAAGGATTGAATGAAAGGGGAGTTAGTAGGGCCAGTAGCTAAGAGCATTAACTGGAATCACACAGCTAGGATCTCAGTCCAGCTCCACCATGAACTAGCTCTGTGAACTACACTACCTTGCCCACTTCTCAGTTTCCTTATCTTTTAAAAAATGACATAATCAAATTATCTTTATTATAGGATTATTTTGAGGTTTACATGAGATTATGCCAGTATTCACAAATATAGTGTCTCCATGATTGGAAATTTCCTGTAAAGATTACATCTCAATGTTGGAAAATATTTTAATTTCATAGTTCTTTAATCACTCCTTTTAAATTTAGGTTAATTTGAAAGACTAACGATTTTAAATAAAATAAATATTTAAACTTTATATAAACATTTCTTACAGTTATTAATAAATTTTTTCAGTCATTTAAATTTGCTTACCCTCAGAAAGTGTTAGATAAAAGTTCATAACCAGGAATGCAGAGACGTTGACAAGCAAATTCTCTAAAATCTTACAACTGAATTCCTTCTATTGATTCACATAAAATGTTCTCTTTTAATGTAATTACATTAGACTTCCCATGTTTAAGTAATTACATTAGACTTCCCATGTTTAAGTTAAAATTTGTAATGTTTTGGATGATAGAGTATGGAGAAACATTTTGCATACAGTAGAAACATGGCAATCTTTCTAAAGAAGTTTTTTCTTTTTTTTTTCATTTCCAAATCCCATCTGTTTTGCTGATGTGCCAATATCTGGAGTCTGTTTTTCATAACATCATTTGTTTGTGAGGATGTCTGTTCCTAAGTGTTTAGAAGCTGGCTGACAATAAAAAAAAGTGATCCTAATGAAGCCAGAAAATATCCTTAAAAATGAAGCAAAAGCCAAGAAAGACACTGCACCCTGCCGGCCAGTGGCACAGACAGCGTCAGCAGGAGAGCAGGGACAACAGTTTTGGACACTGCTGTAGTGTCCCTCCTTCATGACTGGAGACAATTCTAAAAAGTAGCAACTGAATATGAGAATCGCATTGAAACTACTGATGTCCCCTACTGCACTCATGAGTGCTTTAAACAAAACAAATCTTTCTTTAAAAAAAAAAAAAAAACTGCTCCATTTCACAAAGAAATAAAAGCAAACAAAAATGTCAAATAACATATACTTTAAAAAATATCTAAGAAATATCAAAAAAAAGGCAAGTAGGAAGAGGGACAGAAAAACAGAGATTAAACACTTTGAAAAACTATTTAATCTCTCCCTTTCTCTCTCCCTCTTTCTCTTCCTCTTTCTTTCTCTCTTACATTCTTTTTTTTTTCTTTCTTTCTTTCACTCTCGCTTTCTTTCCTCTTTCTTTCTTTCAAAAATAAAAATAAAAAAAAATAAAAAAAAAAAAAGAAAAACTATTTAATAGTTTTGTGACCATATATAACTAAAAGAGGACAGCTTGAGAAATGCCTGTAATAGAAAGGTTTACATTTTCCTCTCTGATAATTTTGCACAACTGATAATTTTATTGAATCTACTAAAAAGTGGTAGAATAACTCAAAAAGTAGGATTTTCTTCCCTTGTATCTTTATAGGAGAATCAAAATTCTTAAAATTATTTAAGAAGGAAAGGGAGTTAGTAGGGCTAGCAGCTTAAAATTTTCTAGTCAATTCATCTTTGCTGGAATTTTACAAGCAATTTTCTAGTGTTATATATGGCTGAACATTATTACTCTATGTTGTAGATGCTACAAACAAGAGCATACAACTTTAAGTTTTATCTATACATGAAAATTGCCCATGGAAAGAAATTATTATAACAGGGGTAAAAATAATTGTTTTTCAGAATTCTCACTTAGTATTATACTAATCTTATATAATTTTCTATTTTTATACTCAGAGCAAGCATGGATGCTATGAATTTACATTGGCATTATAGCAAGGGCTATCATTAATTGAAACATTATTTTCATTCTGAGGGAAAATAATTGGTTAATTAATGGTTAATATGATAGTGTGATCGGCTTATGGGAGTTAATAAATGGAGGATTAAAAAATGCCTACAAAGCAGCCTATGAAATTTCCTATGGTAGAAGATAACTTGGAAGAATTCATGGACCACTGTTTTTTTTAAAACCTCCATTTTATCACCAAATACTGCAGAAAGGACAGGTGAGTCCACAGTGTCCAAGAAATGTGTAAACACTCTTTGTAACAGTCCAGCTGAGACTCCATATTTCAGGCAATCAGCTGGACAGCCATTGAGCTGAGTTTTCATTTAGCAAAAGAAAACCAAGAGGAAAAAGAAAGAATGTGATCCCACCCTAGCTGTTTAGTTACATTAAAATAAAGTAACTTGGCATGTGACAAATATATAACAAAGGTGCAGTGGGGTGAAAAATTGTCAAGACCATTATAAACCTATCTTTGGAAATACTAAATTTATTAATTAGTTCTATGTCTATGCAAATTAAAGCATACGTTCAGGAATTAGCTGTAAGTTTCTAAATCTTTTTGTAAAATTCCATTTCAGTGGAGATATCATGATGTGCTATATCCCTTTCCCCTCCCTCTGGCTTTAATTCAGGTGATAGACCGGAAAAGGAGAGTTCCAGAATCCTGCCTTTTCCCAGCTAGGCATAGCTTTTTCAGCTTGAGGTATAACAATTGTAGGAAATGGTGAATGATGGAAACGTTTTCCTAGAAGGGGAGTTTGAAACCTAGGAGAGCCACTCCTATTTGAGCTATTACTACTTACAGAGGCATGAATCGGAGGAAGCTTGCCACACTCAGAAGACCTGCACACACCAACTAGACAGAGGACTAGATTGTCCCTTCCTGAAAGTGATGGACTAACACACTCCCAGGATGCACCTTCCTCTGACATTTCCTGAGCTTGACCTCATTATTTATCTACTTGTAGGTTTCAATGGAAGGGATAACAGCCTACATTTTTTAAACAATACATATAAAAAGCAGCGGCTAATAATATTCTGAAGCAATAAACTGTATATGTATACAACTTCCCTTGTGTGTTAGAAATTCTGACAAGAAGCAAGTTGCAACGGAAACACATAAAGATGGCCTGGTATTTTTAGGTACTCAAAGAAATTCAACTGCTGAGAAGCTTGAAGAAGAATCGTATTACTTTTAGTTTGGAAAGAACTCATATCATTCCTCATATGTTAAATTTTGAGTCGCTATTCAAATGAGAGTAAATTATTCAGTTGTAAGGATTTTCATTTCTCAAAAAGTAAAAATAAATTGTGTTAGTTGTTCTCTTTTAGTTCTTTTTATTACAGTTATGAAAACAATTACATGTGAGAAGCAATTTGTATTTAAGATGACTTAAAAATTGATATTGTCATGATACTATTCAAGGATATCATTAACAGGAGGGAGGCAGGCAGAGTTTTAATTCCATTTTGCTTTAAATACCATTGAAACAAATGTAATATTCTACAATTAAGGAATAAATTAATATATACATTTTGTAGGGTGTTTCAGGATTCAAAAATTTTTCCTCAAGGACATGTATTTGGTAATGGGGCAAGTGTATCACTTATGAGGTCACAGAGACAGGCAATTTATGACAGAGGCCTCGATATTAGTAATTAGCAAAAGCAAAAAGAGATAGCAGCTTAAATTCAAGTAAGGAACTTTCATACACAATAATAATGAGGATACAAGGCATTTCCTGAGGATTCATCTTTGATTAGAAGTTGTTGAAAGCATTTGGCCTTTAATTATAGTCAGTCCTTAATCTCAAGGAAGTTTCTGGTGCCTTCACTTTATTGCTATTTTAAGATATTTTAAAAGTTTTCATAGAAAAAATAGCTTATATATATTATTACTACATAGAGTATTTGATTTAGAGTAGAATGGTTAAGTGCAGGCCTTCTTACTCTTACACAATACCTCTCTATCTCAGTTCCCAAAGTATGGCATGACTTTGAAGAGATTATCTAATTTCTCAAAGTAAATATTTTCCACACTGTAACATGGGAATAGTATCTTCTTAATTAATGACAATTCAATGAAATTTAAAAAAGACTAACTTACAAAGTGCTTATTACCTCTCCTGGTCCATAGTTCAGTTTCCTCATAGGTATGGCTAACATACCCAGAAATTTTAAAACTTTATAGAAAATGAAGATTTGTGTCTTCTTTTATCATAATTACTTTGTTACATGTTTTTCCACAATAGATTTATGAAATAAGTTCTACATTTACACTCTTTCAAATTGTACATTTCAAGAACAGATTGAAACATCTTACTAATTCAATTATGTTCAAATACTCAAAGAATGTACATAGACTAATGTGTGACTTTTTTGTGAACCTTTCACAATAAAAGATTTCTAAGATCCAACTCTACAAAACCCCTTTGCTTTTACAGCTCTAATGAAACTAAGCACCAAGCTCAATTTTGGTGTAGCAATCTTGAATATATTATGCAGTTTGTGAAAACAAAATTAAAAGTCTGGTAATTTTTTTTTTTGCTTTTATTCAAAAGCCTATTTCACCTAACATGATGGCTCATGCCTGTAATCCTAGTATGTTGGGAGGTCAAGGCAGACAGATCACTTGAGGTCAACAGTTTGACACAGCATTGCCAATATGGGGAAATGCTGTCTCTACTAAAAGAATTAAAAAAAAAAAAAAAAAAAAAACTTAGCCAAGTGTAGTGGCATAAAATGGAAAGATGAACAGAAAGTGCAGACGGGGTGAAAGGAGACAAAAACCACTCTTCATTTCCAACTTTTTCTAAAAACATGCAATAAGCTTCTATGTACTATACAAATCAAGATGCAGGTTGAAGGGATAATAATATAAACACCTAAAAATATAAGTTAGCCCTCTATCATTGAATGATTCAGCTTCTGACAAAGACAACAGAAACTCAAACAAATATGTTAAATATAGTAGAAAAAGTATTATAATCAAGGGAGGTGAAAAGTGGGTGAGGACACAGGAGGAAGAAACAATCAATAGGAAATCAGAAAATTTATATAGAAATTGTTATATTTAACTGGAATATTGAGGAATAAGTGAATGTATTCTAAAAGGAAGAAAGATGGAAAAGGACTTCAAAAAAAACTGGAAAAACATGCATTTTTACAGAAACATGCAAAAATGTACAATGTGTAAGGAAAATTTTGAGAGGCTCACAAGAAATGGAAAACAGAATCTCTTAAGACTGAGGCCAAAAGTTGAAAATGGGACAAAGTATAAACTCCTCCTGTGTCTTGCCAGAAGGCTAGACTTTTTCCCATGACTTACAGGAAGCTACCAGAAAGTATTAAGACAGGGAAAGGAATGAGTAACAAGAGACTATCGAGAGGATGGCTAATTAGGAAATTATTCCATATATTCAGAAAGACTTGCTGCTAATATTTATGGGCCAGGGGAGAAGGAGAAGATAAATGTTGCCTCCTTCACCCTTCCCTATCACTACAAGGGAACTCACGCAAAAAATCATCCACTACTGCCACCTCCAATTCCCATCACATCCAGACAACAAAAAACGTTTGGCCATACTCAGTGATGTAAGTCCCCTCCCAACACCTGGGAAGAGTCCCTGGAAGAGTTCTGTGTTCCTGCAGTGTAGTGTTGAATGGTGGAGGACACAAGATATAGGTAAGCACATTCCCCTTGGTTCCACAGATATTTCACCCACTGGAGTTTAGCGGGGAGAGGGCCAGAAGGTATTCCACTACAGATTGCAGCCGAAGATAGGTATATTAGTCCCTTTTAAAAGTGTGATAATGAATACAACTTCAGACTGAGTAACTATTAAGGAAAGAGATTTAACTAACTAACAGTTCAACAGGCTTAACAGGAATCACAGCTAGGAGGCCTCAGGAAACTTACAATCATGGCAGAAAAGGAAGAAGGCACTTTCTTCACAATGCAGCAGGAGAGACAGAGTGTGTTAAGAACTGTCAAACACTTACCACATCATCAAATCTCGTAAGAACCCACTCACCATCACAAGAACAACATGGGGGAAACTTCCCCCATGATCCAATCACCTCCTTCCCTTGACATATGGTGATTACAATTCCAGATGACATTTAGGTGGGGACACAGGGCCAATCTATATCAATAGGGGTCCTCTGGGGTGGCTGGTATTTGTACAGACATGAGATGATGTGGGCCCAAACTAAATAACAGTGGGATAGAGGATAAAGGCCAGTCTTGCATAAATGAGATTTATTCACAATAAGCTGATGACAAAGTAAGGCAGAACTGTGTATATGGAAAGGGAAGAAAGTTAACACATGAAAGGAATTGGTGAAGGAGGACACCAAAATTTCTGTGTTGGTAGACATGGCAAATGTTATCAACAAACACAAAAACTATTAGAATGATGATGCTATCTACTGGAACTATTATCACTAATTCATTACTATGTACCAGCCACTCCTCTAAATGCTTTAGTCGCTTAAGAAATAGACAGGAATATGAGGAAGCAGAGCAACATTGAGGAGGATGATGAGTATAGACTTTCTTCCTCAGTAAGGAAGATTAAAATTATACAACTAATTACACTCAATAGACTTTCAAAAGGTTAGCAGCCCAAGAAGTCTGCTGAAGTAAATCTAAATTATTAATTAGTAAAAAAATACAATTTTCCTTAAAACATAAGAGTAACAAAACCTGAGGACTAGAATATATTTACTTGTTTATGCATTACTTTGGTCTCAAATGAATATGTGATTCAAAAGTATGATCTAAAATCAAAGCATATTTAACTCATTCAATTATAACATGAAATTATCTTACATTTGCTAATACTGTTTACCAGCAGTCCTCTGTCAAATCAGTTTTATTATGAAAAGAAGTATTCTAAGAAGACTTGGCAGTTTGATTTTCTAACTTTTGTAAAAGCAGGCTAATTCCAATTAATTGTATGTTGTCATAAACATTTAAAAGCTTGACTTTCATGATCAATTCAAAAGGAAAAGGGCATTATTTAACATTTTCGCTGTTGGTGAAGTGGAAGTCTCTGCTCTGTAAAGCATCACTGCTGACCAACTGCTTACTTACAGAACACAAGTGTCCAGCTTGACTTCAACAGGCATCATTAGTGAACAACTGAATTCCCAACAGCTTCCTTAAGATTTGTTGGTCCCAGAAAAGATGAGGTCACATCTTGCAACTGATCCCCAGATTATGGCACCATATAAATTCCACTTATGCACAAACTTCCTTGTGGTGTTCAATATGTAGTTCTTGTGTAAATGGTCATAATTTATCTTCTGTATATCTATGGAACCAGGAATTTAAGTGAGGGGCCGATCTTGACTCACTCTATTGGAATGAGCTATTAAATGTTCAAAGGTCTCTCCTCCTCCTATTCTGATATCATGAGTCAGGTGAGCAATTGGATAATCAGTCAGTCAACTGGAAAGTAGATGTCAACAAAGTTTATAACTTATTTTTTGGGAATTTTTCAACTGGAAACGAAGGAAGGAATCCTATTCACAATCATGAATATCCTCCAAAATGCTGCCTTTATCTCCCTTAAATTGGTAATAACAGACACTGCCAGTGCAGTGTAGTATCACCAAAAGGAATGATGAGTCTCATATTGAGAATTGGCCCTTCTTCAACCACAATCTTAAGGAACCACAACCAAAACCACAGTCTTAAGGAGCAAAAACATTGCTCTCAATACTTACCCTGGAAAACAAGATTAAGTCTTTACTTGAGCACTTACAGAAATACAGAACCTGACCTCTGTGGTTTGTGACATAGGGATATTTCACATTTTTGAAATTGGGAAAACAAAAGTACCTAAGAAATACTGTTCTGACAATTAACTATGTAAACAGACACACCGGGTTCACCTCTGTGTGTTCACAAAAATCAATGTCTACTTTTCTCTGTCTCACTCTGTGCCCTGGGAGGCTGTCATCTAGACTACAGCATCAAGCCTCCCTTGCCTTCAGACTTTGAATAGGCTTCAGTCAATGACTGTTAAAAGGAAAACTATAAAACAGAAGAAAAAAAAAACAGCTTTAACATCAACAGAAAGAACATCCACTCAGAGACCCCATTCAAAAGTCAACAACTTCAAATACGAAAGGTAGGTAAGTCCACAAACATGACAAGAAACAAGTGCAAAAAATGCTGAAATCTCAAAAAATAAGAATTGATTCTTCTCCAAGGGATCACAACTCCTCACCAGCAAGAAAACGAAACTGGATGGAGAACAAGTTTGACAAATTCACAGAACAAGGCTTCAGAAGGTGGGAGATAAGAAAATTCTCCAAGCTAAAGGAGCATGTTCTAACTCGATGCAAGGAAAATAAGAACCTATAGAAAAGGTTATACAAAATACTAACTACAATAAACACTGTAGAGAAGAACATAAACAACTTGATGGAGCTGAAAAACACAGTACGAGAACTTTTTGAAGCATACACAATTTTCAATAACCAAATCAATAAAGCAGAAGAAAGGATATCAGAGATTAAAGTCAACTCAATTAAAAAAAAAAAACAAGAAATCAAGATTAGAGAATAAAGAGTTAAAAGAAATGTACAAACACTCCAAGAAATATTGGATTATGTGAAAAGAACAAATCTACTATTGATAAATGTACATGAATGTGACAAGGAGAATGAAATCAAGTTGAAAACACTCTTCAGAACATCATCCAGGAGACCTTCCCCAATATAATAAGGCAGGCCAACATTCAAATTCAGTAAATACAAGAACCACCACAAAAATGTTCCTCCAGAAGAGCAACCCCAAGGCACATAATTGTCAGATTCACCAGGGTTGAAATGAAGGAAAAAATGGTAAGAACAGTTAGAGAGAAAGGTCGAGTTACCCAAAAACGGAAGCCCATTAGAATCACAGTGGAACTCTTGGCAGAAACCCTACAAGCCAGAAGAGAGTGTGGACCAATATTCAACACTCTTAAAGAAAAGAAATTTCAACCTAGAATTTCATATGCAGCCAAACTAAGCTTCATAAGTAGAAATAAAATAATTTGCAAAAAAGCAACTTCTGAGAGATTTTGTAACCGCCAGGCCTGCCTTACAAGAACTCCTGAAGGAAGCACAAAACATGGAAAGAAACAACTGGTACCAGCCACTGCAAAAACATACCAAATTGTAAAGACAATCAACACTATGAAGAAACTGCATCAAATAATACACACACAAAAAAACAGCTAGCATCAAAATGGCAGGATCAAATTCACAGATAACAATGTTAACCTGAAATGTAAATGGGATAAATGCCCAAATGAAAAGACACAGACTGGCAAATTGAATACAGAGTCAACACCCATCTGTGTGCTGTATTAAGGAGACCTGTCTCATGTGCAAAGACACACATAGGCTCAAAATAAGAGGGATGGAGGAAAATTTACCAAGCAAATGAAGAGCAGAAAAAAAGCAAGTGTTCAATCCTAGTCTCTGATAAAACAGACTTTAAACCAACAAAGATGAAAAGAGACAAACAAGGGCATTACAGACTGGTAAATGGAACAATGTAACAAGAAGAGCTAACTATCCTAAATATACATGCAACCAATAGAGGATCACCCAGATACATACAGCAAGTTCTTCCAGACCTATAAATGGACTTAGACTCCTACACAATAATGGTGGGAGACTTTATCACTCCACTGTCCATATTAGACAGATCAACGAGACAGAAAATTTACAAGGATATTCAGGACCTTAACTAAGATCTGGGTGAAGTGGACCTAATAAATATCTACAGAACTCTCCACCCCAAATCCACAGGTTATACATTCTTCTGAGTACCACATCGCACTTACTCTAAAATTGACCACATCATTGGAAGTAAATCACTCCTCAGCAAATGGAAAATAACGGAAATCATAACAAACATAGCAAACAGTCTCTTGGACTACAGTGCAACTAAATGAGAACTTCGGATTAAGAAACTCACTCAAAACTGCACAACTACACAGAAACTGAACAAGCTGCTCCTGAATGACTACTGGATCAATAATGAAAATAAGGTAGAAATAAAGATGTTCTTCATAACCAATTAGAATGAAGACACAATGAATGAGAATCTCTGGGACACATTTAAAGCAGATTCTAGCAGGAAATTTGTAGCACTTAATGCCCACATGAGAAGCAAGGAAAGATCAAAATTCAACACCCTAATGTCATGATTAAAAGAACAAGAGGAGCAAGATCAAACAAATTTGAAAGCTAACAGAAGGCAAGAAATAACTAAGATCAGAGCAGAACTGAAAGAGATAAAGATATAAAAAAAAACTCTTAAAAAATATATCAATAAATCCAGGAGCTTATTTTTAGAATACATCAACACAATTGATAGACCACTAGCCAGACTAATGAAAAAGAAAACAGAGAAGAATCGAATAGATGCAATAAAAAATGGTAAAGGGGATATCACAACCAATTCCACAGAAATAAACTATCATCAGAGATTACGAAAAATATCTCTATGCACATCAACCAGAAAGTTTAGAAAAAAATGGATAAATTCCTGGACACTTACACCTTCCTAACATTAAACCAGGAATAGTTTGAATCCCTGAATAGACCAATAACAAGGTCTGAAGTTAAGCCAGCAATGAATAGCCTACCGACCAAAAAAACAGTCCAGGTCCAGATTGGTTCACAGCCAAATTCTACCAGGCATACAAAGAGCAGATGTTACCATTTCTTCTGAAACTATACCAAATAATAAAAAAGACGAAAACCTTCCTAACTCATTTTATTAGACCAATATCATCTTGATACCAAAGCCTGTAAGAGATACAAATAAAAAAGAAAATTTCAGGCCAATATCCATGATGCACATAGATGAAAAAATCCTCAATAAAATACTGGAAAACTGAATACAACAGCACATTGAAAAGCTTATCCATTACGATGAAGTTGGCTTCATCCCAGGGATGAAAGGCTGTTTCGACATATGCAAATCTATAAACGTAATCCATCACATAAACAGAACCAAGGACAAAACCCACATGATTATCTCAATTGATGCAGAGAAAGCCTTTGACAAAATTCAACAGCTCTTCCTGCTAAAAACTCTAAATAAACTAGGTATCGATGGAACGTATCTCAAAATAATAAAAGCTATTTACGACAAACCCACAGCCAGTATCATACTGAATGGGCAAAAACAAGAAGCATTCCCTTAGAAAACTGGCACAAGACAAGGATGCCCTCTCTCACTACTCTTCTTCAACATACTATTAGAACTTCTCAACAGGTCAATCAGGAAAGAAAAAGGAATACAAAGTATTCGATTAGGAAAACAGGAAGTCAAATTGTCTCTATTTGTAGACAACATGATTGTATATTTAGGAGACCCCATCGACTCAGCCCCAAATCTCATTAACCTGATAAGCAACTTAAGCAAAACCTCAGGATACAAAATCAATGTACAAAAAATCACAAGTATGACTACACACCAATAATGGACTAACAGAGAGCCAAATCATGAGTGAATTCCCATACACAATTGCTACAAAAAGAATGAAATACCTAGGACTGCAACTAACAATGTATGTGAAGGACATCTTCAAGAAGAACTACAAACAACTGCTCGAGGAAATAACAGAGGACACAAACAGATGGAAAAGTATTCCATGCACAATGTTAGAAAGAATCAATATCATGAAAATGACTATACTGCTGAGAGTAATTTATAAATTCAATGCTATCCCCATCAAGCTACCAAACTGACTTTCATGACAGATTTGGAAAAAAATACCTTAAACTTCATATGTAACCAAAAGAGAGCCCACATAGCCAAAACAATACTAAGGAAAATACACAATCATGGAGGCATCATGCTACCTGACTTCAAAACTAGACTACAAGGCTAAAGTAACTAAAACAGCATAGTTCTGGTACAAAAACAGGGATATACACCAATCAAAGAGAACAGAGACCTCAGAATTAACGCCACACATATACAACCATCTGATGTTGAACAAATCTGCCAAAATAGGTAAAGGGGAAAGGATTCCCTATTTTATAAATGGTATTGGGGAAACAGAAGAGCCATCTGCAGAAGGCAGAAACTGGATCTCTTCCTTACACTTTATACCAAAATTAACTCCAGATGGATTAAGGATTTAAATGTAAGACCTAACACCATACAAAACCTAGAAGAAAACCTAGTTAATAGGCAATACCATTCAGGACATGGGCATAGGCAAAGACTTCATGACTAAAACACCAAAAGCAATGGCAACAAAAGCCAAAATAGACAAATGGGATCTAATTGAACTGCACAGTAAAAGAAAGTAGCATTACAGTGAACCAGAAGCCAATAAAATGTAAAAAAATTTTTAATAATTTACCCCTCTGACAAACGGCTAATAACCAGAATCTACAAAGACCTTGAACAACTTTAAAAAAAGAAAAAACAACAACCCCATCAAAAAGTAGGTGAAAGATATGAGCAGACACTTTTCAAAAGCAAACATTTATGCAGCCAACAAAATTATGAAAAAAAGTTCATCATCACTGGTGATAAGAAAAATCCAAATCAAAACCACATCGAGATACTATCTGATGACATTCAGAATGGTGATCATTAAAATATCAGCAGACAACAGTTGCTGGAAAAGATCTGAAGAAATAGGAACGCTTTTACACTGGTGGTGGGAGTGTAAATTAGTTGAAGCACTATGGAAGACACTGTGAAGATTCCTCAAGTATCTGGAAGTAGAAATACCATTCGACCCAGCAATCTCATTACTGTGCATATACCCAAAGGATTAAAAATCATTCCGCTATAGAGACACATGCACATGTATGTATATTACATCACTGTTTACAACAGCAAAGACTTGGAACCAACCCAACTGCACATTAATGATACACTGCATAAAGAACATATGGCACATATACACCATGGATTATTATGCAGTCATAAAAAATGATGAGCTCATTTCTTTTGCAAGAACATGGATAAACCTGGAAACTATCACTCTCACCAAACTGACACAAGAACACAAAACCAAATACCGCATGTTCTCACTCAAAAGTTGGAGTTGAAAAATGAGAATACATGGGCACAGAGAGGGGAACATCACACACAAGAGCCTATTGGGGGACCGGGGGTGCTTGGGGAGGGATACCATTAGGAGAAATACCTAATATAGATGACAGAGCGATGGGTGCATTAAACCACCATAACACATATATACCCATGTAACAAACCTACACGATCTGCACATGTACACTAGAACTTAAATTATAATTTTTCAAAAAATGAAAGGGACCAGCAGTAGACCTCACACTATTGCTTCCTATGTTGTTTTCTCCATGATTTTGTTTTATGGTCTGGCAGATAATATTTCTTCATACCAACAGCTGTTTTCCCACATCCAAGCCACAAGTTCTCATCCATGTCTAATAACATGGTTTGTTCCATTTGCCAATCCACAACTACAGGCAGTAGGTACTCCTACTGTAGCAGATCCCTCGCTCCCAAGTACAATGACATCAAACATCCCAGTGTAAATAAGTACCTCACACTATCTTTCTACATATTAAGATTTTGATTGGATGCTCTTATTTTTAAACTATATTTTTATTGACATACTTTCAATTATTAGAAGTGTTTAGAGGATGATATGTTTTAAATTATATCTACAAATGTATACACATAATTCATATCCATACACAAACACATGCAACTGGTCCACAATTCACAGTACAGAAATATTTTCTATACATGTCATATTACTGTTTTAACTAGATAAATTAAATGACATCAGATACATTATTGAAACTTCTCAATGGCTGCTCAAAGCATTTAAAATACAATCCAAACTCCTTACCAAATGCAATATAATTTGACTATTTGACTCCAAGCACTTTTTTTTTTTTTTGAAGACATAGTCTCACTCTGTCACCCAGGCCGCAGAGCAATGGTGCTATTTAGGCAAACCGCAACCTCTGCCTCCCAGGTTCAGGAGATTCTCCTGCCTCAGCCACCCATGTAGCTAGGATTACAGGCACTTGCTACCATACTCAACTAATTTTTTTTGTATTATCATAGTAGACACAAGGTTTCATCATGTTGGCCAGGCTGGACTCGAACTCCTGACCTCATGTGATTGACCTATATCGGCCTCCAAAAGTGCTTTAAGTGTGCAACAGCACCCGACCGACTCCAAATACATCTTAGACCTCTCTCCTACTAACTCTCTTTTGCATACAATGTTCCAGCAGTACTGGACTTCTCATTATTCCTTGACCCCATCAAATTCACTAGCATAGTGTGGAAAATTCTGCCTGCCTCCACAGTGAAAACACTTTACTACATCTTTCTATGACTAGGTTCTTCTCATTTGGCTCTGATAAAATGTTAATCAAATAGCACCCCATTGCAGTCACTTACTATTCCCTTCCTTACTTGCTGTTACACTTACTGCTATGTCAAATCCAGTATTTTTTACCTTATTCATTTACTATCTGTTCTACAATAAGAACATTAACTGCAAAGCAGGGAAAACTTAGTCTTCTTTATCACAACAGTCACAGTAACTACGGGTATGCTTCACAAGTAGAAATCAGGTACATAGTAAGCAATTGATAAATATGTTGATTGAAAAATGTTGGAAAATAAATGAACCTTATAAATTATGTAGTTTGTTTTCGATATTTTACATTTGCTGAAACTGAAACAGAAAGAATGAACATTATTTTTAAAGATTCAATAACTTACAAGTGACAAAAATCAACCCATAAACCCAAGTGCTCTAACTTTTTGTTAAAGTTGTTTTTGCTGTCAATAATTTATGTTTTCAACTTAAAGGAACATAAGATGATAAATGAGTCAAAATGTTGATATAAATTGTGAAAGTCAGCACTTAATACTATAGAATTTTAGTAACTATTTTCAATCTATTAGTAAATGTACTGATGCCCAAACAGCCTATTTTAATAAAACCCTTCTTTGAATCAGAGATAACAGATTATTTAACAGGTAACAGTCTATTACTTCTTATATATTGTCAACTAGTATTAATAGTGAAGAACTTCTATCACAGGCTTTATATTTCCTTAATAAATAATACGTTTGCAACTCTTTACCAAATCTCTCCGCACATTACTTGAAAAGAATCTTTACGTATAATTGACTATCTATATATATATACACACACACATATGTAAATACATGTGTATATGTATATATGTTTTAAAGAAATACTGGATTATGAGTTGATGTATGGACATATCATAGAACGATTACCACATTCAAATTAACTAACACTCATTCATAACCACACCTAATTATAACTATATAGGAGTGTGTGTATGTAGAGGGTAAGAATGCCTATTATCTACTCTCTTAGCAAATTCTAAGCATACAATGTATACATAGAATTTAGTATTAAGCATAGTCACCAAGCTGTACATTATATCTCCAGAACTTATTTCTGTTGTAACAGGCAGTTTGTTCTCTTTGACCAACATCTCCCCTCTTCCATGACCTCCAGTCCCTGGCAACCACCTTTCTACCCTCCGTTTCTGAATTCAACTTTTTTAGGTTCTACAAATAAGTGAGATCATATATTAATTGTCTATGACTGGCTTATTTCACTTAGCAAAACCTACTTCCACCTTTACCCAGGTTGTTACAAATCGCAGGATTTCATTCATTTTATGATGGAATATTACCAGTGTTTTCTTATATTTCTTATGACCCCCAAAATAGATTGCAAAGACAGAATACTAGGAATAGTACAATAATTTGGACACTTCTTCCCAAGTGGCTTTTTAAAGTGTAATATTTCTACACAAAATAATTATTGAGGGAATTACTGTGGCTATGATGAAAGTTCCTAGTGTTGATATTAGATATAAAAACTGTTCCTATAAACTAACTCAAAGCCATTAAAATAGCATTTACCATTAGATATGCTTTGTTACTCCTGTATCATTAGAACATTTTCTTCTAAATTATATTTAAACTTCAAGTGAAGACAATCAATATTTATAGAAGGCAAGCAGTTCCTTTACTGCTTATCTTATCAATGTTATTCAACTATAAACACTGTGAAACAAAAATCTTGACCAGTTGTATTTACATGACAAAATAGAAAGATATGATTGTTTTTCCAATGATAATAAAGACTGATTACATTAACGAAGCCAAGAGTGTAGGTGAGTGTGTGTGTGTCCTGAAGATATGCCATATATATAAATAAAACAGATATTCACAATAATATTTATCATTTGATACTTCAGACTTAGAATACATGTGGATCTCAACCTGAGTATGTACACATTTACAAAATTATCAGTTTTGGACTTATACCATACAAATACCATAATCATATCAGAACTATATGTAATAAATTACTATAAGACAAAACGAAGATACTTAAGGAGATGTTTCTGTCTCATATAGTGCCAATTTCTAAATACATATTAAACATATCAATTTACCATGTGGCTTTTCAAACAAAAGATGCAGTGCTTCTCCATGCTACGTGCAATTTTCAAACTCCAAAGCTCTAGCTAGTACATCTGTTAAATACTGAAATAGCCAAAAGGAATCCCCAAAGACATAGTCTCCTTTTTCAGACAGAAACTTTTCCTTTCTGCCAAAGGTTTATAATACTAGAAATTTTACCCCATGCAGGTGTTGTCTTGAATACCAAAACATAACTGCAAAGGAGATATTCTGATTTTCTCCCCCTTTCTTTTCACTCCATAAGTAATGCAACAAATATTGCCTGTACCTCTGTTGAGGAGAATTCATAGATACATGTTTTTAACAAAAATATTTTCTTTCTATTGCCTAGCAAACTTGCTGTTGAGGTTAGATGAAAAAGGACATATAAGTGAAAGCTAGCCAACCTGAGACCTTTTATGCATCTAAAACTCATGATAACATTTATTAAAAAATACATTATGCATAGTATAGATTTCTGATTACTTATTATTTTATCCTGAATTTTGTAAAAAGACTTTGTCAGTTTAGTGTACATTTATGAATGATGCATAAAGAAAGATGGTTAATATTTCGTAAACATGCTAAAAGCTACTCAATTGGAAAAATACATGAATGTTGGATTCTCAGTGGGTTAATGTAAGCTTACTTAATACAATAATGATGTCTTCATTGTGTTTTTAAATTCCAAAATTCTTACTTCAAAAATAAAAAATACAAGCCTCCTGTGTGTCTTCATCAACAAATATATATTTAACAAACAGGTATTGTTTGTTAGCAGGTTTCAGGTTCTGTATTATGTTTTTCAATTCCTAAGACCAAACATCCCTGCTCACAACCTACTAGAGAAAAAAAGGAGTTTGAATAAATAAAACACACTAATCAGATGTAAACAAACTTCTTTGAGAACTTGTAGACAGCAGTCAAACTGTATTTGAAGAACTGTCTGCACTGCTCGTTAAAGTAATTAGTTCTTTACCTAGACCTCCAATGTACCATATCACAATCTTTGTGGTATGCCTGAGAATTTGTAGAAAATTTTCTAAGTACTCCACAGCAATTGTACTGCACAGATAATTTAGTATTCTCTGAAGAGGTACTTACACTTACCAAAGATTTTAGAGAAAGTTTTCTGAAGTAGATTACTGCGAATAAAGAGGGATATACCAAATCATCACATTTCCTTGACAACCTTCTTCAGATAAATGAAAAACCAAATTTATCTTTTCATATTCATTCAAAATCTGTTTAACAATCATTTATTGAGTACATACACTTTACAAGGGCCTTAAATACATGCTAACAATAGGCTTAGGAATATTGGGTCTCAGATTAAGAAGATGAGAACAGGTTTCTCTAACCTCATGGCAGAATGATTAGGAAAAAAAAAAAAACATGTCCTCTCTATCAGCCAGCTCCCACAATGAACATGAGATGAAATGGCAGAAGCATAAGTGCCGAGTTCATCCCCTAAAACTCACCAGTCAGAAGTCTTTCCATCTCTCCTTAGTGGGACAAGAGAGGGTATAAGTAGAGAACATAGAAGTAGAGATTATTTTACAGATTATTCCACATAAAAAGAGTCAGCATTTGTAGGAGGTTATTTCCCTTCCCACTCAATAATGACATTTGAAATGAGTCTTGAAGGAAGAGTAAGAGTTTTGCATGTCAAGGGAGATTGGGGTGGTAGATAAGAGAAATAAAGCATGGAATGGTAAACCTACTCAAATCTATGTCTGATCAATACCAGAGCTTAGTGTTTGGAATATCCACACAATGCAATGAGGAGCTTCAAGATAATTTTAAGTCAATGTACAGAAAGATCACCTTTGTCTATTTTACATGACAACTCTGGGACAGAAAACAATTAATGCCAAGGAGACTAGTTGGGAGGATGTCACAATAATTTAAGGTAAAAACTACAAAGAAAGGATGAAGACCATGGCAAAAGAAAGAAACAAGAGAATGTATTTTCCAGATGTTTCATGTGTACTAATGACCTACTGCATCTGGAAGGAACATGAGAGAAAATAGGATTGAGTTGAATATGGGATTCTACTTTGAGACATTTGATGTAGTGCAACAAGACATCAAAACTTAAGATCGACATGGGAATATAAAATGAGTTGTGTTCTTATTACGTAACTAAGATATGATTGACCCATTACATAACTAACACATGTCTGAGTCCTTTAGGGATGGTGTAACAAAATACTATACACCAGGTAGAATATAAACAAATAAAAAAGGTATTTCTCAATGGTTTTTGTGGCTAGGAAATCCGAGATAAAGGGACCAGCAGATTTAGTGTCTGATGAGGCCCCGTTTCCAGGTTCATAGACAGGGACTTCCTGATGTGTTTACATAGTGGATGGAGAAAAGATCACTCAGGAACCTCTTTTATAAGGCACTAAGCCCATGCATGAAGGTTTTGCCATCATGATGTAATTACCTTAAAAAAAGTCTCACCTCAGTCAGGCTCGGTGGCTCACACCTGTAATCCCAGCACTTTGGTAGGCTGAGGCAGGCGGATCACAAGGTGAAGAGATCGCTAAAAATACAAAAATTAGCTGGGCATTGAGGCATGCACCTGTAGTATCAGCTATGCCGGAGGCTGAGGCAGAAGAATCTATTAAGCCTGGGAGTTGGAGGTTGCAGTGACCCGACATTGCGCCACTGTGCTCCAGCCTGGTGAAAGAGCAAGACTTGGTCTCAAAAAAAAAGTCTCACCTCCTAATAAAATCATCTTGGAGGTTAGTATTTTGTAAAAACACAAACATTCGACCATAAGAATACCCAAGAAAAGATATCTCATTTCATACTTAGTCCTACACTGGGCTTTCTTTTCAGCAATAATTGAGGACTCAGATTCTTATATTTTTCTCCTAGGCAGGACCATAAGCAGCTATCCCATCCCTTGGGAATGAGAATCAATATTGACTGTAAAACTTTATTCAATACAAAATAAAGGAGACCATATTCTTATCAATAATCTTTTTTCTATGTAGTGTAAAGCAAACAAGGAACAAAAGCAAAGAACACTGAAACCCTTCTTGTTTTAAGGATATTAAAATATATCAGTGTGAGAAAACTCCTTTCAGAATAGTCGGAGGTAATTAGCCAAGGAAGGGTTTGATTCATGTCTCTATTCAAATCTTTTCAAAGAGAACAAAGCTAACAATGTAATGTAAAATAATTGCTTTCACCATCCTAGACGTAAACAGTAGATCTCCGGTCTTATTAATTTGCTTTATTCTTTTCCATAACATTTAACATCACCCTTTTGCCACTTCTCACTTTATTTTTCATTTTTTATTATTGTTTCTCTCAATGCTGATGCAGGCTCCATAAGAGCAGGCAGTTTACTTTAATTTTGATCGGTAATATAACCTTACACCCTACAACAGTGCTTGGCTCACACTAATTGAATGTCACATAAAAACAATATTATTTGAATGTATGAATATCCAAATTATAATATAAATTTCCTTTTCCTAGTATTGTTGTGCATAAAAATCTTATAAGTTAATCAGATAAGGCTCCTGCTCCAGGAACTTCAGACTTAACTACTTTGTGATATTTCTCTTAATACATTCATAGTCTCTTCTAAACTTAACTTCATCTCATGATATGACTCTAACATCTACAGTTGATTGGACTAACAATATCCAATTTAAATATCTGAATTAATTTCTAACATATTCTGATGCCAAAAGAGGAGCTGGGCAAATCAAATCCCTGTTAGAATTCAAAATGAGAAACCTAAAGAGAACGAGTCAGCTAGCATCAGGATCTAAAAGCTAGGAGAAAACTTGGAGTTAAAGTCATTAAAACTGAGTATAATTACCTCGTAATTCATAAGAGAAACTGTGAACAGGCAGAAACTATGAGAAGAGAAAAAAATAAAATTGATTAGGAAGAAAAAATCAGAAGTCAAAGGGTCAGCAGTAATGGGAGATCAGAACAGATATACAGAAGAAAAAAAAAAACCACTGAAGAAACACAAAAAAAAAAAATAGGAGAGAGAATTATTAATCCCATGAGACAGAAACAGACAGGGTTGATTGTCTCTAGATCGAATACAGCTTCTAATGACTTGTGGGTTACGATTCTGCTATAATACATTCTGATTTTCTCTCCTTTGAACCTATGGAAGTATACTTGCAGTCACTTGGTTATCTATACTCATATTTAATTTGTACATAAATATAAATACATGTCATTATCTATATACCATATAAACTACTATGGAACATTTAATTTTCTATAAAATATAATTCAAATCACATAAAATTATCATGGTTCTACTAAATGAAACTAGAAAGATTACTTTCAGTAAATTAAACTATAATGAATAAGAAACTGAAAAACAACAAATTAGGAGATACTCTTTCTATGAGGTTACAACATTAATTTTACCTTTTCTCTATAAATTCTTTCTTTCAACTCTTGACCATCACTGTTTCTTCCCCTTCTCCCTACAAAAAAGATTAGGAAAAAATGTTTTGCCTTATTGTTTATGCATAACTCAAGTGAAAAGGGAAAAGACAAACTAAATAACCCAACTCACATTCATCTTTGTTCAGATTTATATAACACTCTCTGATTTCTGAAAATTACGCTTTAAGATTTTGACAACAGTGGCTTCCTTCATGTGACATGACGGGACATTGCAAGTGGAAATTGACAACATCACAGAATTATAATTTACCATCTAACCTAAAGGATTCTACTAAAAGTTGTCCATTATATGGGCTTCCTTAGCCATGCAATTTGATGTTCAGATGCAGAATTAAACTGATCTAACCCTTCAAAAAAAAAAAAGATTTTGTTAACACCTAAAAAGTAACAAATTGCTCCATAGTTGAGGCTTTACAACAATTTTTCCATTAACTTCATAATACATTCAAAATGTTCTACAAACTTCTAAATAAAAATCATTAACATGAGAATGGTAACAATAGAATAAGCAAAGGCATTCTGGGCCTTGATTTCAGGTTCTTTGAGTTAAGACAAAAAATGAAAATCAACCTTGAGTACTATGACGCTTCCTAAACGGTAAAAACTCATCACATTAAAAAAAAAATAGCAATGGTAGATGAACAGAGATAAAAATGACCACTCTTTTATTTTATATCTCTGTGAAGTGATTTCTAGCTCTTTAACTTTGCCTTGTTGCTTTTCTCCCTTTCCTCGCTTCTCATCATGCGATCCTAAAGACTTTCTGGAAGACAAACTGTGAAATCCACAGCTAAGAGAGCACTGACAATAGTATGATGAAAAATAAAATGATATTAAAATTCCTCAACTCTGGGTTCTTTTAATTAAACATCTCTGATGTATAAGTGTTTAAAAAATACGAATATAACCAATCTTCCACTGGAAAAGAAGACCCTGTATCCAATAGAAATAGAGACCATATTTTCTTTTATTTTGTTTCCAGACCATGTATTTTCTAGATAAAGTTAAACATGAAAAAAAAATGGCTTTCTTTTATTGATGAAATGATTGACTGCAAGGGAGAGTTCCAGGATAGATATATGCATACTCTGTGTGTGTGTTTCAGTGTGTGATACCATTTTAATAAAAACTACAATTTTAAACTCTCATAGCTCTGATAATTAACAATGGGACTTAGTCCATTGTAAACTTGTGTCTGGGTTTTCAGTCTCCTTCCTTGTTTAATTATAACCAAATTCCAGTATCACTGATGCCAATTGGAATTAACTCCTGGGAACACAGATTATGTTAACTGATGTGAAGCCTTGTGATCCTGTTACATTTGTGTGTACCCAAAATGCCTGCACTGGTCTTAAGTCTTTTGCACTACAGGCTGACCCGCCCATGTAGAAATGAACTGTAGTAAACTCACTGACATCAGAGGTGAGCAGGGCTGATATCACTGGGTGTAACAAAAGACATCTAAATTTGTAAAAATTCAAATGTCATTCTTTCATGAATAATTTGTGAATGCAAAACACATTTCATAATCCTATTTTTCCTTACAGAAATATTTAGAGAAAAACTACAAGATATGCTTATTGAAAGGAGGCAAGATATAATCTACTGAATTATGGAAATAAACCTTAACTAAGGACAATATACTTTGTTTGAATTCATATCTATCTACTAACTCTAATACCACTTATCATATGAATATTTTATGACCAAAAATTATGCAATAGATGCATTAAAAATAAAAACCTAGATACTGAAAATGTGTTTGCTCACTACTTTTTCAACACGGTTAAAAAGTCCTTTGAAAACTGTTGGATGCTGGGTTACAAAGAATGCAATAATTACACAGTGACACTTCATCTGAGTCCTTGAACACTGCTCTTGGGGAAAACTGAGAAACTACCATTTGCCAAAAATAGACATAAAACAATGTTTAGGAAAGTACCTATCCCCAAGACCGACAAAAGTATAATGAAGACGTGGGAAGACAGCAGAAACAAAGCTGAAGATGTGGGTGAAGGTCAATTATAAAATCTCTTCTTTACCAAGTTAAGGAATTTGTAATTTATCCTGGACTTCACAAAACTTACACTTCTTGAAGACTAAGGTCATGCAAACTTCTACTCTCACAAAATGAGTTTCACATTCTTCTTTGGAAATTCTTTTTTTCATATTTTGATAACAATATTATAAAAATACCACAAACCTAATGGATATATTATTCTTAGATCACTTAATATTTTAACTACCATGTGTGTATTCTCCTGCATACTTACTAGGAAGGAGATTACATCACTATTTTCTTTAATTTAAACCATTTTCATTAGTTTTAACAGACCTAAGACATCTTAGAATAATATTTTGTCTAATTTTTCCTTTGTTCTTGTCTCTTGTAACAACGTTTACACTAGCTATTGAAAGAAATCAAGAAAAAAATATATGGATTTCCAAGAATATTTTAAAGCAGAACTAAAGAGATACGCAATATCAAGTGACGATCTTCCATAACTTCATTATTGTTTTCCAGGAAATTCATTTATCTTTCATGTATTACCCAACTGATACACACTATAAAAGGAGTCACAGCAGTCTTTTTTGTTAGAAAAAAATGTTTATTTAAAATATAGACAGCAGAAGTTATGGGAAATATACCATATAATGAGAAATGGGTATTGCTTCATGTAAATTCCAATTCTGTTACACAGAAATAATAAAACTCTTGTTAATTTACTTACTAAGTAGAAACAGAATTAGACTTTAACATTTCATCTATAATCAACATGTAGGGAGCTATTAGCTCAAGATAAAGTGTAATCTCAGAATTTGATGTTCTATCACAAATTTCAGTTTAAATTTGAATGAAAAAAACTAAAATACATATATAAGCAATATACCGCAGATATGAACCTTAATATTTGGTAAGTAAATATATCACTAATGAGAATAGGGTCTTTCAAACCTAGTAAGAAGCCTAGTACTTAAATAATTTAAAAGACCTCTATTTTGAGAAATTCTAGTATTCTAATATAAATATTGCCTTAAACTATTTATACATTAAGATATGTTAAATTTTTCTTTCATCATAAAAAATGTAGAACTTACTAAATTAAGATATTTTGATACTGGTACATGAATTCTATTTTATAAGTTAACATGTTAAAATTTCTTTGAAAAAATAATCTAGTGATGCATACACATATTTGAAAATCAACTAGTTCAGGTGATCTGGGTGTAACATCACCCATTGATCACAAGGGTTGTTTTGGCTACTCTGTCTGGCAAGGCAGGCATCCCCTTCCAACCTTTTGGTTCCACGTGTATCCTTCCTGAAGTTGAGAGCTCAACTGAAGAGAACAACCTTCTTGGAGGGAGGAGGACTGTTAGTCAACCAGGATATACTAGCAGTTGTGCTAAAGTGCTAGAACCTCCAGCTAAGGTCTCAATATAAAACACTGATTCTAAGAAATAGTTATGTTCTACAGATTAATATATTGCTTTAAATGAAGATTCTGATGCACATTTTCATCTTCAATTTTTGATATCTAACATGTAGTTCACTGGAAATACAAAATAACCCAATGACAAACATTTTAACGTAACAAAATTTACTAAATAATTTTAGATTCACTTTTCAGTTTCCTGTAACAATGTTGTTTCATCTCTAAATTAAAATAAAGAGTAAACAATAAAAATAAACTGCATATGCCACTAGAGAAATTATAATAAAATATACATTCAAATACTTTTATAAAATATTTAAAGACAAGTATGTTGCTTTTTTAATTTTTGACATTAAAATATAGTACTATCCAGAGTAAAGATGACTAGATTGCAGAAACTTAGCAGTTAGAAATTAAACTCCCATTCACAATTGCTACGAAGAACATAAAATACCTAGAAATACAACTAACAAAATATGTGAAGGACTTCTTCAATGAGAACTACAAACCACTGCTCAAGGAAATAAGACAGGACACAAACAGATGGAAAAACATAACACACTTATGATTAGGAAGAATCAATATTGTAAAAATGGTCATACTTCCAAAAGTAATTTATACATTCAATGCTATTCCTATCAAGCTACCATTGACATTCTTCACAAAATTGGAAAAAACCACCTACAATTTCATATGGAACCAACAAAGAGCTCACATGGACAAGATGATCCTAAGCCAAACAAACAAACAAACAAACCAAAAAAAGCTAGAGTTATCAAACTACCTGAATTCAAACTATATTACAAGGCTACAGTAATCAAAACAGCATGGTACTTGTACCAAAACAGAGACATAGATGAAAAAAACAGAACACATTCCTCAGAAATAACGCCACACATCTACAACCATTTGATCTTTGACAAACCTGACAAAAATGTGCAAGAGGGGAAAGGAATCCCTATTTAATAAATGATGTTGGGAAAACTGGCCAGCCATATGCAGAAAGCTGAAACTGGATCCCTTCTACTCCTCATACAAAAATTAACTCCAGATGGATGAAAGATTTAAACAAGACCTAACACCATAACAACACTAGAAAAAAACCTCAGCAATACCATTAAGGACATAGGCATGGACAAGGACTTCATGACTAAAACACCAAAAGCAATGGCAACAAAAGCCAAAATAGACAAATGGGATCTCATTAAACTAAAGATCTTATGCACAGAAAAAGAAACTATTATTAGAGTGAACTAGAAACAAACTGAATGAGAAAAAATTTTTGCAATCTACCCATCTTACAAAGGGTTAATATCCAGAATCTACAAATAACCTCAACACATTTACAAGGAAAAAACAAACCACGCCATCAAAAAGTGGACAAAGGATATAAATAGACACTTTTCAAAAGCAGACATTTATGCATCCAATGAACATACGAAAAAAAGCTCATCATCACTCGTCATTGGATGAATGTAAATTAAAAACATGTTGTGATACTAGCTCATGCCAGTAAAAATGACAATTATTAAAAAATCAGGAGATAACAGATGCTGGAGAGGATTTGGAGAAATAGGAATGCTTTTGCTCTGTTGGTGGGAGTGTTATTTAGTTCAACCACTGTGAAAGACAGTGTGCCAATTCCTCAAGGATCTAGAACTAGAAGTATGATTTGACCCAGCCATCCCATTACTGGGTATATACACCAAAGGATTATAAATCATTCCACTATACAGAATCATGCACATGTATGATTATTGTGGCACTGCTCACAGTAGCAAAGACTTGGAAACAACCCAAATGCCAAAGAATGATATACTGGATAATAAAAATGTGGCACATATACACCATGGAATACAACGCAGCCATGATGAAGGATGAGTTCATATCCTTTCCACAGACATGGATAAACCTGGAAACCATGATTCTCAGGAAACGGACACACGAACAGAAAATCAAACACCACATATTCTCTCCCATATGTAGGCGTTGAACATTGAGAACACAGGGACAGAGGGAGAGGAACATAACACACTTGGGCCTGTCGAGGGTTGGGGGGCTAGAGGAGGGATAGTAAAGAGTGGGGGATACAAGAGGGATAGCATTAGGAGAAATACTTAATGTAGATTATGGGGTGATGGATGAAGCAAACCACCGTGATACATGTATACCTATGTAACAAACCTGGACATTGTGCACATGTACTCCAGAACGTCAAGTATTAAATAAGAAAATTAGTGAGCTGCCAGTTTTTAAGGGCTTATGCAAAAATACACAGATAAATGAAACTTTACATTGTGTAGATGTAAAGAGTGGCTACAGATCACGATATATCCAAAATATTACGAAGGAAAATGAGATTACGGTGGAAAAACAGAGGGAAGAAATTTCATAGCTGGTAAACTTACAAATTAGGTTGAACAATTTCTGTTGACTTATATTTCCATTTCTGTTTTTTTTTCTTTTAAATTCAAGTCTTCAGTTTAATGTGTAACCAGTTTGCTGAAAGAGTTTCAAGTAATAAGTGTACAAGCATAAATAACTTTAATTATTTAAGTAATTGCCTTTCAACCATACTGTGTTGTTGCATTTAATAATATTTTGGCTAAATTCCATCAATTTGTTATTACAATTATCTATTATCATTGTGTCATTTTATCTTTTATTCAGTTTTGGTATTCTCAAAGAGACTATCCTTAAACTTGGTTCTATGTTTGTGTGCTTCTGTCCTGTCTTTTCCCACTTCCACACTGAAGGGTAGAACTAAGCTTTCATTGCCAAAGGATGGAATGCGTGGTAGCCTGGCTCAGAAACATTTCTTCCTTTTTATCTAGGCACTAGTTTCTATGCTCTCAAAGGCAAGGAGAAAGACAGAGGATACAAATACGTCTTAGTGTTACTGATCACATACTGATAAAAGCTATTCCTAGACTCATTGATTCAGTCTGACAGTGATGAGCTCTGCTGATCATGCTATGGTTCATAAACTTGGTACATGCGGTTCTCCTAGGTCAGTGTTCAGTGTCAACCCTGCCCTCCTTGCTGCTCAAGAGAACCACCATGTGGACTTGTGCAGGCTATACACAAGGGTACTCAGTGAAGCAGGTGACTGGAAGCTAAAATGAACTCCCTACTCAGTTTCTAATGGCTGCAACCACTCAGTGGTGCTTTTGTCTAACTTTCACAAAGGCCCTAGCTTGAAATTCCTTCAGAGAGATGTTTATGTCTGTCTTTGATATCCGAAAAAAGAATTTGCTAAGTTGGATGTAACATCAAGTGAACGAATCGTTAATCCTTAACATACAACTATGGGAAGAGCTGGGGCCCTCTTCTAAAATGCATACATTGTAGGGTCCTTCAAAGACTGCAAGTAGTCAAGATTCAATACACATTTTTCTTAAACTTTACATTCTGTTCATTTTGGCTGTTACAGATATTGTCATCTAATTTCACAGAACACATATCAAACAATTCCCATTTCTTTCCAGTAATAGTAGGATGTAACAAAACAAAAAATTACCCCTGTTCCCGGAATCCCAACATTACTTCCCAAGGACTCCTGCACTACCTACTATGATATGTGAGTAACATCAGGGTAGTACTACATGTCGGCAACTTATTATGATTCCAGCAGGAGAATGACATGCTAATACATTTGCTAAGATACCTCTAATCTTTATATTTTCTTAGGATTTTCCTATTGGGGTTTGATTCTGCAAAAAGCACCTAAACCCTTTAAATAGAGGGAATAAACTCTCACTAAAATACTATTAAATGCACAAAGCCAATGACACCTCTATCTATAACCCATCTTATTATAAATAGAAAAAAAGGCGGTAAAATATTGACTGGAGTCTGTCCTACCTTCAGTTGGCACAGCTGTGAGGTGGGTTACTCGAACTGTAAGATGATTGGTGCTTCTTTTAGATTGAGGGGCACTTTCTGTTCTTAAACCTCAGCCAATGCAGTAATGATAGTAAAAATTCTAGTTGGCACTTTAGGGTTCCCTCAGTTATTACAGAGATTGGTAATGAAACATTATTCTAAGTTTCCAGCCTTTCCAACTTATCAAAACACACATTTTTGTTATATTTCTTTCTTTAACACAGGGTCTCACTATCAACCAGGCTGGAGTGCACAGGGACAATCCTAGCTCTCTCCAACCTCTGCCTCCTAGGCTCAAAGATTATCCAACCCAAGCCTCCCAAGCAGCTGAAATTACAGACACGCATGACCAGGACCAACTAAATTTTGGTATTTTTCAGGAGAGATGGGGTCTTACTAAGTTTTCTAGGCTGGTCTTGAACTCCTGAGCTCAAGAGATCCATCTACCTTGGCTTTCTACAATGCTGACCTTACAGGAATGAGCCACCACACTGTCACAAATTTTCTCTTTCTAAGAGAAAGTTCTCCAATGAGAAAGTTCTTCATGTATCTTTGATACAAACCTTGCAATTCCTTAACAATACAAAGAGAATAAAGTCCAAAATCCACAACATACTGTTTTAGTCTTCCACAAACTAGTCCCAATTTTTGATTTTCGTCCCTCAATTCAGCATACCCTCTGTGAAACTCCCAAGGTTCTACTTTCCCATAGCATCTATCATCCTAATACCTCCCCCATTACTGTTTTTCTAAAGCTGTTTACATTACTCAGACTATCTTTTCTCTCTCCCAAAAACCCATCTATTGCAACTGATTTCTTCTTCCAAAGAAAGAACATAATTCTACTTTCCTCATGAATATCTGTCATCCCTAACAAAATTAATATATATTTTATATAAATTTCCTTTTAAATTAGTTTATGTTCCTTATATCATAGTTTCCAATGGATTTTTGCTGCAAAAAAGTGAATCTGAAGTCTCTTCCAGTTGATTCCTAAATGCTTGAAGCAGGAATTTTGCCTTGTCATTTTTAAATCCTCACAACAAATTAAACAGTATACTCTATGTAGTAGATACTTAACATAATATTCAATAAATTAACTGGAAAATTAGCTTTGGTGAACAAACAGTAAGAAAGAAACCAAGACAATTTCTAAATTTGTCTCTATTTGAATTTTGAAGTAAAAATAGTAGTTAGGTCCTTATAGGAGAAAAAAAAACTTATTTATGGGAACATTCCTAATGGCACTTTGTAAATTATATATGCATGCTTAGAAGAATTTCCTATTTCTGAAGGGGAACTGTCATAACCTCACAGTAGGTTATTTACTCTTCCAAGAGACATGGCAGGAACTCAGGTTAACTTTGTTACAACCTGCATTTTTCCGGTGTGACTATGTAAGAGTGTAAATTTTGGTTAAAGCATTGAAAATGTTGGATAATAAATGCAAATAGATCTGATTCTCTGTCCTTTCAAAGTGGGAAATATGCCTGCTGCTCACCTCCAAAATGACCTTCTATTTGGATGATATTATCTGGACTTCCTACCATTAAACCTTATTGAATTATTCTTTTATTCAGACATATGAGAATGTAAAATAAGTTCTCAATAAGGATAGCAGAAATTAAATGTTGCCTGAATGAATTAAGATTTTCCTTATTTAAATTCTATCTTGTCATCATTTTACATAATTCTTTGATATTCTATTTTAATTAAAATTTAAATATTTTAAACATTTTCTCCCCGTTGATCTTTAGTGTTAACTACTGTTATAGGTAGATACATAGGCATGAGTGTGAAAGAAGAGGGCTCTCCTCCTACCCACCAGGAATGTCAGGTGTTAGTGGGAAGATTTTCACAATGTATCTCTAAAAATGATAATTCAGTAGCTGGAGAATATGACAATCACCTGATGCTCTACAGCTATTAACATTAAACGTGATAAATGAATACAGATGCCAAGGAGAAAGAACTTCCAGGGCATGCCTACAACTTTCTGAACGTGCTGCACATGCTCCATTCCCAAGGGTAAGGAAGACACTGCCCATACAGGAGGTCCACACTAAGGGAATAATCATGGAAAAAAGGCACCTATACAATCCCAGGATCAAAGTTAAAGGCTCTCTTTTTTTCAATCTTTGACATTAAGGAGCTCACCTGGATCTCTTCCAAGGGTTCTTTCCTGTTCTACAGCCCATTAAATATAATTCTACTCCTGCTCTGGAACTTCCCTTAGTCTCTTTTTCTGTTTTATGCCCCTCAGTTGAATTCTTTCTTCTGAGGAGGAAAGAACTAAAGTTGCTTTAGACCCCCTCAGGGTAACTCAAATCTCTCCTGCCACTAACAATACCTCTTTTGTTTTAGTATGTGATTTTTTTTTCTGGGACATATATGAAATACATTTGATTATAAGAAGATACTAATTTTTAATAAAGAAGGAAGAGAGAGGGAGGGAAAATAATGAAGAAATTGAAAAGGGATTCAAACATAAGTCTGTCTAGTAAGTTGGTATAATCTCAACAGAAATCTGTTTTCATTTGGATCAATTAATACCCTGAGAGATAATCCATCCAAAGAGACAAAAAAGAGCTAGACATGAGGAGTTTGACCCAGAAAGGACGAATCAGTGCAAAAATGGAGAAACAAGTCATAAATTTGATCACCAGCTTTGTCTCCTAGCCCAGATCTCAAATCATGGTTGAGTTCTACTAAAGGCAAAGAAATTATAAGTAATAATGGAAGAAATTTCTTGACTAAAAATAGTAACCAACAATGAGAGTAAACATAGAGCTGTTTTAGCACCTTTCAGATTGTGTAATGTAAACAGAAATGCAGCCTCCAGTTACTTTTTGACCATGAAACAGCTTAAGTGTCAGAGCAGTCATGCAAGAAAAAGAAATAAAGGTATTCAATTAGGAAAAGAGGAAGTCAAATTGTCTCTATTTGCAGATGACATGACTGTATTTTTAAAACACCCCATCTCAGCCGAGAATCTCCTTAACCTAATAAACAACTTCAGCAAAGTCTCAGAATGCAAAATCAATGTGTAAAAATCACGAGCATTCCTTTACACCAATAACAGACAATCAGAGAGAGCTAAATCATAAGTAAACTCCCATTCACAACTCCTGCAAAGAGAATAAAATAGCTAGGAAAACAACTAACAAAGGATGTGAAGAACCTCTTCAAGGAGAACTACAAACCACTGCTCAAGGAAATCAGAGAGGACATAAATGGAAAAACAATCCATGCACATGGGTAGGAAAATCAATATCGTGAAAATAGCCATAGTGCCCAAACTAATATCTACATTGAATGCAATCCCCATCAAGCTAACATTGACTTTCTTCACAAAACTGGAAAAAAACACCTTAAATTTCATGCGGAACCAAAAAGGGCCCACATAGTGAAGACAATCCTAAGGAGAAAGAAAAAAAACCACAAAGCTAGAAGCATGGCTCTATGTCACTTCAAACTATACTATAAAGCTACAGTAATAAAAACAGCATGGTACTGATACCAAACCAGAGATCTAGACAAATGTAACAGAAAAGAAGCCTCAGTAACAACGCCATATACCTAAAATCATCTGCTCTTTGACAAACTGACAAAAACAAACAATGGGGAAAAGATTTTCCATTTAACAAATGGTGTTTGGAAAACAAGCTAGCCATATGTAAAAAGCTGCAACTGGATCCCTTCCTTACTCCTCATACAAAAATTAACTCAACATAGATTAAAGATTTAATGTAAGACCTAAAACCATAACAACCCTAGAAGAAAACCTAGCAATACTATTGAGGACACAGGCATGGGCAAGGACTTCATGACTAAAATACCAGAAGCAACAACAACAAAAGTCAAAATAGACAAATGGGATCTAATTAAACTACAGAGCTTCTACACAACGGAGGAAAAAAAAACTATCATTAGAGTAAATCAGCAACCAAGATAATGGGAAATTTTGTTGCAATCTACCCATCTGACCAAGGGCTATTATCCAGAAGCTGTAAAGAACTTAAACACATTTACAAGAAAAAAACAAACATCCCCATCAAAAAGTGGGTGAAGGATATGAACAGATACTTCTTAAAAGAAGACATTTTTGCAGCCAGTGAACATATGAAAGAATGGTCATCAACACTGGTCATTAGAGAAATGCAAAAACCACATTGAGATACCAACTCATGCCAGTTAGAATGGTGATCATTAAAAAATCAGGAAATAGGGCCGGGCACAGTGGCTCACGCCTATAATCCTAGCACTTTGGGAGGCCAAGGTAGGTGGATCACGAGATCAAGAGATCGAGACCATTCTTGTCAACATGGTGAAACCCCGTCTCTACTAAAAATACAAAAATTAGCTGGGCATGGTGGTGCATGCCTGTAGTCCCAGCTACTCGGGAGGCTGAGGCAGGAGAATTGCTTGAACCCAGGAGGCAGAGGTTGTGGTGAGCCGAGATCATGCCATTGCACTCCAGCCTGGGTAACAAGAGCGAAATTCTGTCTCAAAAAAAAAAAAAAAAGATACAGAATGGCAGAATGGATAAGAATTCATCAATCAAGTACCTTCAGTCTTCAAGAGACTCACCTAATACATAAGGACTCACATAAACTTAAGATAAAAGGGTGGAAAAAGATATTCCAAGCAAATGGTTGCCATAAGCAAGCAGGAATAGCTATTCTTATATCAGAAAAAAAAACCTTTAAAGCAACAGCAGTTAAAAGAGACAAAGAGGGATATTATATGATGATGAAAGGACTAGTCCAACAGGAAAATATCACAATCCTAAATATATATGCACCTAATACTGGAGCTCCCAAATTAAAAAAAAAAAACTATTATCACTAGATCTAAGAAATGAGATAGACCCCAACACAATAATAGTGGAGAACTTCTATACTCCACTGACAGCACTAGACAGGTCATAAAGTGAGAAAGTCAATAAAGAAACAATGGACTTAATCTATACCCAAGAACATATGAGGTTAACAGGTATTTGCAGAATATTCGACTCAACAGCTGCATAATACACATTCTATTCCTCAGCACATGAAACATTCTCTGAGATAGACCATATATGTCACAAAACAAATCTTAATACATTTAAGAAAATCTAAATTATATCAAGTACTCCCTCAGACTATAGTGGAACAAAAATTAAAAATCAACTCCAAAACAAACCCTCAAAACCATGCAAATACATGGAAATTAAGTAACCTCCTTCCAAATGATCATTGGGTCAACAGTGAAATGAAGAGAAAAATTAAAAAGT
>CAUYLG010077919.1:0-35638 GCA_963573385.1 Cacajao melanocephalus
TTGTGGCCACGAGCATGATGAACTCATTGCCTGAGATGTCAGCACAGGCCAGTTTCATGACAGCCAGAATTTCACAGGAGAAATGATTGATGATGTTATTCCTGCAGAAAGGCAACTGTACCGCAAACACTGTTTGTACTGCCGAGTTGACAGCTCCTATGATCCAGGACCCAGCTGCCATGGATACATAGGCATCCTTGCTCATGATGATGGGATATCTCAGAGGGTTGCAGATAGCCACATAGCGGTCAAAGGCCATCATGCCCAGGAGCACACACTCTGTTGTCCCCATGGCCAAGCCAAGGAACATCTGCACTGCACAGCCAGAAAAGGAAATGGTCTTCCTTTCTGAAAGGAAGCTCACCAGCGTGGAGGGAATAGAGGTGGTGGTGTAGCAGATGTCCAAGAAGGAAAGGTTCCCCAGAAAGAAGTACATAGGGGTGTGAAGGTGAGGGTCCAAGATGTTGATTAAAATGAGAATACCATTGCCCAGAAGGATGACACCACATACATTATGAAGATGAGCACAAAAAAGAGTAACTCAAGCCTCAGGTAACCAGAAAGTCCCTTCAGAAAAAATTCCACCAGAATGGTTTTGTTTTCCCACTTCATTTTACTGTCTCTCTTTTACCTGTAAAAAGTCAAAAAAATTTTTAATATAATTTATTTACATGAAATAAAGGTAAATAATATACATTAAAAATTATTTACCTTTATTTCATGTAAATAAATTATATTAAAATTTATATTAGAATTATTTACATTTATTTTATTATATGTAATATATTATTTACATAATATAATTTATTACAAATCCACGTATACCAATGCACAAATATAAAAATTTGCCATGAACCCGATAAGAGTATTGAAGAAAGAGAAAAAATAGGGAAGAGGAGGAAGGAATATAGGGAAAGAGAATGAAAAAAATAATGCAGGAAGAGAAATATGAGGGGAAGCTGTGATACTGATCACTCATTCTGGGCCAGGAATTTTGCGATTTATTTTTAAATGTTACTTCATTTAAACTCCACATTATCGATTGAAAGATAAGAAAATCTAAAGTGAGAGAGTTCAGCCTAAAGTCATATAACTAATGTATAGCACAGCCTAGGCTCCAAGACTACTTGTTTGTATCCCAACTTGCCTGAGGTTTTTCAATGATTTATAAAAGCAATACAGAGTATATTATATAAGAGATTTGGTAATTTACTTTAAAACTTCACTCCCAGGTCAGGAGAACTCAACAACAATCTATGTGTATTCCAACACTGAAAGAAGGGTGTCAGTCTGGAGGGAGAATCATCAGAAATGAACCCAACCAGTGATTATTGCATTCCTGATTATCCAGAAAATATGTCTGATTCATGTAAAGCCCAATAATCCAAAATCTTCGTGTTAAAGGGCAAACAACTTTTTCTTTGATTAGGGGTGGAATTTTTTTGTTTGCTTTTTTTAAATTCATACATTTAGATATCATATAATAAACTGACTCTTTACCTTGTAGTGTATGGTTCTATGAATTTTAAAACATGTATAGATTCATATAACCACCACAACCAGAACACAGAACCCTTCTATTAGCCAAAAATACTTATTTGTGATATTCTTTTCTTAGTCACCTTTTCCACCTATCCATACATCCTGATAACCACTGATATTTTCTATCCCTATAGTTTCACCTTTACCAGAATGTCATGTAAATAGAGTCATATGAGCCATTGGAGTTGGGCTTCTTTCACCTAGCATAAAGCTTCTGAGATCCATTCAAGTTGTTATTGCTAAATAGTATTCTATTGGGTAGATTACTGCATTTTGCCTATCTGTTCACCTTTTGAAGGACATTTGGATTGTTTCCAGTTTTTGGCAATTATGAACAGAGCTACTACAAATATTTCTGCCCCAATTTTTATATGACTATAAGCGTTCATGTTTTCAGAATAACCAGGAATGAGATAATAAACATGTTTACGTGTATAAGAAGCTGCCAAACACTTTTCCAGAATGGCTGTACCAGTTTTGCATTTCAACTAGCAATGTATGAGAGTTCCACTTGCTTCCCATGCCATCACTTAATACTGTCAGTAATTTTTTATCCATTCTAATAGATATATAGTCATATTTAATTATGATTTTATTTTACATTTCCTTGATGACTAATAATGTTGAACATCTTTCTATATTCTTTTTTCCATTCTTTAGTAAAGTATCTGTTCCTATCTTTTGCCCCTTTCTTTAACAAATGGGGGGTCTCACTATTTCGCCCAGCCTGTCCCCAAACTCCTGGCCTCAAGCCATTCTCCCACCTCAGCCTCCTGAGTAGCTGAGACTATAGATTCATATAACCACCAACTTAACTGGAATACAGAACTACAGGCATGCACCACCATGCTGGTTTTATTGCTCATTTTGAATTGAGGTTTCTTTTTTCTTATTGTTGAGTTTTGAGAGTTTTTTTATATTCTGGATATGAGTTATTTACCACGTGATTTGCATATATTGTCTCCCAGTAGCTTTGTCTTCTCATTCTCTAATGCAAACACCTTTTAGCAGCCATTTTAATTGGTTGCTGCCTAAGTCCAAATTGAACATGATGCAAAGAAAGCCTGTGACTAAAGAGACATCTAACAGCACATCTCACTTAGGTGATAATGCAGAAAAATATGTTTATTGCGGCACTGTTCACAATAGCAAAGACTTGGAACCAACCCAAATGCCCATCAGTGATAGACTGCACATATACACTGTGGAATACTATGCAACCATGAAAAGGATGAGTGCATGTCCTTTGCAGGGATATGGATAAAGCTGGAAACCATCATTCTCAGCAGACTGACACAAGAACAGAAAACCAAACACTGTATGTTCTCACTCATAAGTGGGTGTTGAACAATGAGAACACATGGACACATAGAGGGGAACATCATACACCAGGGCCTGTAGGCAGGGTGGGGAGCTAGGGGAGGAGGGATAGGAGAGAGATAGCATTAGGAGAAATACCTAATGTAGATGACAGGGTGGTGGATGCAGCAAACCACCATGGCACATGTTTACCTTTGTAACAAACCTGCACATTCTGCACATGTACCCCAGAACTTAAAGTATAATAAAAAAAGAAAAATATCCACTGGAAAATAGCCACTCCTTGGGAATAGAAATGGTGGATATCGCTTCCAAAAACCTTGCCTCCGAAAGTCTCAAGCCATCTCTTTTAATTTTTCCTCAGGAACAGTCCTTTCCCCCAACTCCTCCACCCCTCTACACAAATTTCCAGTAGCATCCTTGTCCATCGATGCAGACTCCATAGAAAATGCTCCAGTTAGTTCACAAAACAAAAAGTAATTTCTGAAAACAAACGAGGCACTTAACACAAAGGCCATTTTTCCTTATTCACAAAACTTGGCACAAGTTTAAGGTCTAAATTGAGTCCTTTGAACTTATTTCAACCAACTTCTAACTAACCAGATCTGCCTTTGGCCATTATACGGTTATTTCTCCTTTCATCCTATTTTGCCCTTATGTCCATCAACTCCACTTTTTACACTTTGGAATTCTTTTATAACCTAGAAATACATCCTTGTTTATCTAAATCCCAGATTCACTTTTTTAATGCTATGTTATAAATAAAGCCACCTCATTTCCAATTCCCTGGTAAATGATGACTGAGAAGCAATTTCATGGTAAGAAACATTCTTCTAACCACTTCCACGGTGCAGCTACTATTGTGTCAAGTCCACTTTGTCTAACAGAGGGAACATGTGCTTAAATCCTATCTTGGCCAGTTACTAGCTATAACCATGGGCAATTTGTAACTTCTCTGAATCTCATCTATAACATGGAGGTCTTAACAGGCTTATAATGGGGTTCTTGGAAGAATAAATAGGCAATGCATGTAAAGTACATAGCATGTAGTAAGCACTACTTTAGTTTCTTCTTATCTTCTATTGACTTGTTCTTCTCTCAAGTTCTTTTATATCTTTGTCCCCAGTATCAACCACTGCACAAGTATCTTTGGAATTTCATTAATCCGACTTTATCAGGTATCAAGTCTCCTTTCATCTAACTCAAACTACTATTTTTTTAAACCACATCCATGATATGAGATAGATGCACATTATATCAATGTGTACTCACTTTGCAGGGAATAGTGTTATACCATTATAACAAAAGTCCACTGCAGTTTAAAACAAGGAACATACAGGGTGACATGTTTAAATAGAGGCTATTTCAGTTCATTCATCTAAAATCTAAATGTGTGCATGTATATCTCACAAACATTAGATCTAAAGTCATCATACAAATGCATTACCAGCAACAAAAAACATTAAAAGCATTCAAACATCTCCAAAATACTCACACAAGCATAAAAAGTCAAAATTCTTCCTACTAGCGAAAGACTCATTGCTCCTCTTTATTTACATTTTCAGAAAATCAAAGATATATTCAGGAACAAGTAATAAAATGTTTGTGTTTCAAATAGTACACCTAGTTAGAGGCTCTGGGACAGGGACCATGCTAGAATCTTGTCTACTCATGATTACTACTGGACGGACATTTGCTAAACTGAACAAAATAAACCTGAATTGGTGCTGCGATTTAAGTGGCCACAGAATCAGAACTTTGGTAATAACAGACTGCTCTGTATCCTGGATCAAGAGTAAAGATTGGCTGTCTATTGAGCAGCAGAAGAGAGGTGATACTGTTAGATGCATACACATGTGCTTGTAATAAAATGAGGACCACAGAGCTATATTTTATACAGTTATTTATATAGTTATATAACTTTATTTCCAGTTAGAAATTATAAACATATTCTGCAGCAGGACTGTTCATGAAAAAAACTATAAATCTAAACGTCGTCTGTTTTGAATGTTAAAATTACTTAGTTTTTTAGTAATATTTTTTTTTCAATTTTCTAATTATATCCAAGGAAATCCTCTTGGATTTTTGAGACTATTTCCTCTATACTTTCTCTAATAAGAAATATCACATTTTCAAAACACATGGCTTATTTCAATTCATTTCATAAGGCTGATCCCCACCCTTAGATTTGTGTTAGTAGTATGCCTTCAGCAATTACCTCTAAATGGAAGGTCGGCTCATTTCCCAGGTTGCAATGCACAGCAGATTATTTTCCTTGATCTTCTACTTTTAGGCGGTCCAACAAAATTTTCTGTGAAGCTGATGGATTTCTAAAGAAGGGGGTCACTGTTTGGAAGCCATAATGGCACAGGTTATATTATCTGTAAAATATTGATAACAAAGGTATTATTTCTAAATTGTTTCAAAACTCCATACATTACATCAGATACATTTACAAAGGGAGGGTAATTTGGTTCTGCTTGTTCAAATGTAAGAGGAGAACAAAATATTGGGCAGTTCAATTTGTGAATACAGCCCATTTCATTTGTCCCTGAAGCCCATGTGGAAACACTGTCCCATTGAGATAACCCAGGAAATTCTCTAAAGAATCTTCCTTAGGCTCAGGAGACAATTTAAATATTTCCTGCTCTCAGGGACTTCTGCAAATTTCTAAGCCATAACTTTAAATTGCTCCAGGCAAAAGATATTCAAAACTTTTAGAAATTTCAAGAACAATGCCCTAAAGACTTAACTATACGAGACCCATTATTGTACTACATAACCAATCAGAAGTCTTGAAGACATGTCTTATCCCATTTTCAATCTGCTACTATATACTGCTGAAATCCTTTCTGCAAATATATTCTAATGACTTGGTCCAGACCTTTGTTCATCCTATCATGTTGTCTTATATGTAGTACAGCAGAAAGAACTCAGGGTACCTTAAGTCTTGGATATTAACAATAGTAACATAGAATATAAATTTCCAGGCATCATTATAAGGGTTTTATAGATATTATGTCATTTAATTTGTTTTTGTTAAATTAGTAAGAAAAAGTAAGTTTAATGTACAACTAATCTAGAAATAATTGTATTTTTCTCTGAAATTTATAATTTACATGTTATTGTAAATGTGGGTGGCATTTTGAAATTCACAACAAATTCAGAAATTTTTAAATCATACAATAAAAATGTAGAAGCTATTAAGCTATTCAGCTTTTTAAATTGTGATTCCAGAAGCTAATTTGTAACTTCGTCTCACTCCATACTGTAGGCATTTCCAAAAAATTTACCTAAACAGATATATCTATTCCCCATATTTATTGGCAAAAAAGTCTTACCTAATTTACCATGAGAGAAAGTGATAGGAAAACCATCTCGGATCACAAGGAATTGCCTTCCGGCCATCCTCTTAAGTTCTGATATGTCACCATGTGGCTAAGCTTCTGATATGGTTTGGCTGTGTCCCCACCCAAATCTCAACTTGAATTGTAACTCCCAGAATTCCAACATGTTGTGGGAGGGACCCAGTGGGAGGTAATTGAATCATGGAGGCCGGTCTTTCCCATGCTATTCTTATGATAGTGAATAAGTCTCATGAAATCTGATGGGTTTATCAGGGGTTTCTGCTTTTGCTTCTTCCTCATTTTCACTTGCCACCACCATGTAAGAAGTGCCTTTCTCCTCCCACCATGATTCTGAGGCCTTCCTAGCCATGTGGAACTGTAAGTCCAATTAAACCTCTTTTTCTTTGCACTCTCAGTTATGTCTTTATCAGCAGTGGGAAAATGGACTAATACAGTAAATTGGTACCAGTAGAGTGGAGCATTGCTGAAAAGATCCCCAAAAATGTGGAAGCAACTTTGGAACTGAGTTTCAAGTAGAGGGTGGAACAGTTTGGAGGGCTCAGAAGAAAACAGGAAAATGTGGGAAAGCTTGGAATTTCCTACAGACTTGTTGAATGGCTTTGCCCAAAATGTTGATAGCGATATGGGCAATAAGGTCCAACCTGAGGTGGTCTCGCACAGAGATGAGGAACTTGTTGGGAGCTGGAGCAAAGGTGACTCTTGTCATGTTTTAGCAAAAAGACTGGTGGCATTTTGCTCCTGCCCTAGAGATTTGTGGAACTTTGAACTTGAGAGAGATGATTTAGGGTATTTGATGGAAGAACTGTCTAAGCAGCAAAGCATTCAATAGGTGACTTGGGTGCTATTAAAGGCATTCAGTTTTATAAGAGAAGCAAAGCATAAGTTTGGAAACTTTGCAGCCTGACAATGTGATAGAAAAAAACCTATTTTCTGAGGAGAAATTCAAGCTGGCTGCTGAAATTTGCATAAGTAACAAGGAGCCAAATATTAATCACTAAGACAATGGGGAAATTGTCTCCAGGGCATGTCAGAGGTTGTCACAACAGCCCCTCCCATCACAGGTGAGAGGCCTAGAAGAAAATGGTTCTGTGGGCCAGGCCCAGGGACCCCCTGCTGGGTGCAGTCTAGGGACTTGGTGTCCTGCATCCCAGCTGCTCCAGACGTGGCTAAAAGGGGCCAATGTAGAGCTCAGGCCATGACTTCAGAGGGTGGAAGCTGCAAGCCTTGGCAGCTCCTTCATGGTGTTGAGCCTGAAAGTGCACAGAAATCAAGAACTGCAGTTTGGAAACCTCCACCTAGATTTCAGAAAATGTATGGAAACACCTGGATGCCCAGGTAGAAGTTTGCTGCAGGGGCAGAGCCCTCATGGAGAACCTCTGCTAGGGCAGTGCAGAAGGGAAATGTGGTATCAGAACCCCCACACAGAGTCCCTACTGGGACACTGCATAGTGGAGCTGGGAGAAGAGAGCCACTGTCCTCCAGGCCCCAGAATGGTAGATCCACTGACAGTTTGCACTATGCGCATGGAAAAGCCACAGACACTCGATACTAGTCTGTGAAAGGAGCCAGGAGAAAGGCTGTACCCTGCAAAGCCACAGGGACAGACTTGCCCAAGACTGTGGGAATGCACCTCTTGCATCAGCATGACCTGGATGTGAGATCTGGAGTCAAAGGAGATCATTTTGGAGCTTAAGATTTGACTGCCTCGCCGGATTTCAGACTTGCATGGGCTCTGTAACCCCTTTGTTTTGGCCAATTTCTCCAATTTGGAATGGTTGTATTTACCCAAAGCCTATACCCTCATTCTATCTAGGAAGTGACTAGCTTGCTTTTGATTTTACAGGCTCACGGGTGAAAGGGACTTCCTTATCTGAGATGAGACTTTGGACTGTGGACTTTTGGGTTAATGCCAAAATGAGTTAAGACTTTGGGGAAATGTTGGGAAGGCATGATTGGTTTTGAAATGTGAGGACATGAGATTTGGAGGGGCCAGGGGTGTCATTATATGGTTTGGCTGTGTCCCCACCCAAATCTCAACTTGAATTGTATCTCCCAGTATTCCCACATGTTGTGAGAGTAACGTGGGAGAGGTAATTGAATCATGGGGGCTGGTCTTTCCCATGCTATTCTTATGATAGTGAATAAGTTGCATGAGATCTGATGGGTGGGTTTATCAAAGGTTTCTGCTTTTGCTTCTTCCTCATTTACTCTTGCCGTCACCATGTAAGAAGTGCCTTTTGCCTCCCACCATGATTCTGAGGCCTCCCCAGCCATGCAGAACTGTAAGTCCAATTAAACCTTTTTTCCTTCCCAGTCTCAGGTATGTCTTTATCAGCAGCATGAAAACAGGCTAATACAGCTTCCCTCCTAAGAACAAAGTGGTTTTGGAATTCTGTGTTTTGTTTCATAACTATGTACTTTTTTTTTTTTTTGAGACAGAGTCTCACTCCATCACCAGGCGCCAGGCTGGAGTGCAGTGGCACGACCTCGGCTCACTACAACCTCCGCATCCCGGGTTCAAGCAATTCTCCTGCCTCAGCCTCCCGAGTAGCTGGGACTACAGGCGCGCGCCACCAGGCCCAGCTAATTTTTTTGTATTTTTAGTAGAGACGGGGTTTCACCATGTTGGCCAGGATGGTCTCGATCTCTTGACCTCGTGATCCGCCCGCCTCGGCCTCCCAAAGTGACTTTTTTTAAAATTAAGACAGAGTCTCACTTTGTCACCAGGCACGATCTTGGCTCACTGCAACCTCTGCCTCCCAGGTTCAAGCAATTCTCCTGCCTCAGCCTCCCAAGTAGCTGGGACTGCAAGTGCATGCCACCAGGCCCAACTAATTTTCATATTTTTAGGAGAGATGGAGTTTCACCATGTTGGCCAGGATGGCCTCAATCTCTTGACCTTGTGACCCGCCTGCCTTGGCCCCCCAAAGTGCTAGAATTACAGGTGTGAGCCACCACGCCTGGCCTACTTCTTTTTAAGAAATAAAAAAGTAAGTTCTGGGAAGGCTCTCTACTCATTTTTCCCTCCTTGTCCTTGCCAAGTTACACAGAACCTGTAAATTCTATATCCAGCATTACTTAAGTAAAGCCTCCAAATCAGTCATATCAGAACAGTTTCAAGTTAATGAGACTGCTCACTTTGTTTGGCAAAATTTTAGTTACTATGTTTTAACCTATTTCATTAAACCTAGGATACAGATAATACTTCTATAAAATTAAATGATCCATTAAAATGCCCCTCCATAAGAAAATGTTTAAGAGTACAGTTATTTCTTCTGATATAACTTAGGATGTGAAAAACATCCTAACGAGCATGCAGTGCAACTCAGTCTCTCTGTGTGATCTCCAGAAATTGGCTGTTTAAATTAAGGTTTGATGATTTTTACTGAGTCACCTTTCTAATATAATTATGCACCTGCTTCCATTCTCTTTTTTGAATTACATTTTTCTTTTATCCATGTATATCCATATTTATTATAGAAACTTAGAAATTTCAGAAAAGATACCAAAATTAATTTTTTGAATATCTCTTTTCAGGCTTTATTCTGAAGAAGTTTTCTTGCTTTAGGATTTGGTTTTGCAAACAATGCTAAACGTTGTTTTTGTTTTTGTTTTAACCATATTAACATAAGTATGTTCATATTAATTCTTCAAAAATATTATTTGTTACAAATATTCCATTAAATAAAAGTACTATGATGATTTTACATTTCCCTTTCATCACCATAGACAAGAATAAAAATCATAACAAAATTATCTAATCCTCCAAGTCCTATAAAAATAATTTATTAGGGACTCTTTATAGTCCTAAATTTTCATTATCTTTACTGAAACAGATTATAAGACTTCACCTTAGAGAAGAAAACATAAATGCCAGAAGTCTCTAGCACAAAGTATTAAAACACAGTGATTTTTCTTTTATTTATTTATTTTTTTTGAGACAGAGTCTCGTTCTGTCACCAGGCTGGAGTGCAGTGGTACAATCTGGGCTCACTGCAACCTCCGCCTCCCATGTTCAAGTGATTCTCCTGCCTCAGCCTCCCAAGTGGCTGGAACCACAGGTGTGCACCACCGCACTCAGCTAATTTTAGTATTTTTAGTAGAGACGGGGTTTCACCACATTGGCCAGGATAGTCTCCATCTCTTTGACCTTGTGATCTGCACGCCTTGGCCTCCCAAAGTGCTGGGATTATAGATGTGAGCCACCACACCCGGCCCAACAGTGTTTTTTCAATGATCAAACACTTGGAATCTTTCAACTGCTTTTCTGAAAAGTTACACTAGCTTTACAAGAGAAATACAAATGATGGCCTCTATGCTATTATCTTAAAAAAAAAAAAACAATCAAAAGAGATGGGTGGATTCCAAGGGGATATTTGCAAGTAAAATTATTTGGGAACAACCATCTCGAGGAGGAAACCAGGAGGAAAAAATAAATGAATAAAATATACTGCAGAGGTCACTGGGCTGAATAAGACAAATGTACTACCTTATTCTCAACATAAAATAAATATTTTCTGAAAGCAACTTTCAAATAGGAATAAACATTTTGGAGAAGTTAAAAGAAAAGGAATGGCTTTTCACTTAATTCATGCCTTCCCTGAAACAGGTTTAGTGTGAACCCCAGACTATTGATGTTTGTTCAGTCTCTATTAGAATTTTGCTTTCCAGCTGAGATTATACTCCTTTAGTCAATCAAATTCTATTAATAAATAGTGCCAAATAGGAGCATATCTTGGCCTATCCACCTTTTCCTGCTCTATTTAGAGGCATGCATATTTTAGGGAAGCTTGAATTAGATGACAATCCTCCTTTGCAAAGCCAATAGGATTAGAAATTCTCTTCTACGTTGAACATTATTTAATTAAGGAGAAGCATAACATAATAGTCATTGGCAAATGACTATTATAAGGCAAATCCTATACTATAACCAAAACCATTGTTTGAAAATACTAAGTATTAATACTAAGTATACTCGTCTATTGGGACAATTAATTCATTTGTCTAGGGATATGTTTTGCAGCTGAGGTAGAATACCGTGAAGATGCAGAGTTGTTTTTAAAATGATATACTGTGATGCATTTACTACAAACAAGGAGGTCACCTGCTGATAGTTACCCATTAATTTTTTTAAGTTAAAATCATTTCTTTAGGCTCTTTGGTTCACAACAAAGATGCTTAAGCTGATTCAAAATTCCTTCTTTAGGAAAATACTGGTCCTAACAATAAATTGAACAAGTAGAAGAAAATGACTTTCATATGTACAGGTATAAAATGCAGGCTCTCCTGTGTGAAATTTGGTTGCTTTTATTTCTGAAACATCAAGAACCCAAAATTACTTCCAATAAGCTATACAGAAGTCTTATCTCCAAGTCTCACCAGAATATCATTTCACATCGGCTATCTGATTACTATCCTGCACACAATTAAAGCACCAAGGTTCTCTCTAAGGTATTAAAGAGAGATGGTCAGAGATACCTTGCTACTCACATGTGTTCTGTAGATGAGCAGCATCAACCTCACCTGGGAACACGTTAATAAATGCAGATCTCAGAACCCATGTCAGACCCACTGAATCAGAAACTTTTACAAAGATTCCCCAGGTGACTCCTGGGAATATTAAAGTTTGAGAAGCACACTGACTAAATCAGTTACGTTCTTCCTCAGTTGCACATTAGAATCACCTGAAGAACATTATTAAAAAGATGTCTGATTCCCACCCAATGAAATATAGTTAAAAAAATTTCATGAGATTTAAAATCAGAAAACTCAGATTTAAATAGCAGCTCACTCACACTTACTATAATTTTATATAAATTCATCTTTTAAGATTTTATTTCCCTTGGAGAATTATAGTGATGATAAAATGAGTAATGTGTGTGATGATATTTGTAAACCATAAAACCCTAAACCAATGGTATTGTTAATGGTTTGTATGGTATAAACTCAAATAAATAAGTCTGTTGATCAGATTAAAGTATGCTCTCTCTGTTGCTAATTTTTCAAAGTGGAGTTTATGGATCAATTGTATCGGTAATAACCAATACTTGCTAAAAATGCAAATAGTTGTTCCCTTCCTCAGACCTAATGCATCAATCTCAGGAAGTGGAATACATATGACAATGTAGGTCATACATAATGACATGCCAAATACTTTATGAGCTAAAAGAGGAATCCCATAAGCTAATCTCATTCCTGTTACCACTACTCCAGCTAGTACTAGCATAGTTGATGGACCTCCAACTTCTACGACCTCTTACTTTACATAATATGAGACCATTCGTCTAACTCACATGCTGTGTCCTATTCTGGATTTTTCATACTCCAGGCATGAAAAAGCAAGTGGAAAGGACTAATTGAACAACTGAGTTTGAGTTGATTCTCATAAGTCTACCTGAGTACTCATAAGTTGACAAAAACTCCTTTTTGTCACATGCTTAGTGGTGTATCTAGTGACCCTCTTGGGGAACAGAATCTAGATCATCCCAGCACTCCTGGTTTCTCACCTATATTGATTCCATGGAATCCCTCCTTCCTAGATATCTGGCTTACATCCTTTTTTGTTCACTCAATGCTGATCAACTTCCTATCAGAGGGGACAAAACTCTCTTTCACAGATTGTATTATACAAATGTCTATCTTCTATTCCATGGGGTCCATGGAAAGTGTGCTCCTAGCAGCGATGGCATATGATAGCTGTGTGGTCATCAGCAAATTCCTAAGATACCCACTCATCATAAATAAGGTGTTTTGGCCAGGCTTGGTGGCTCACACCTGTAATCCCAGAACTTTGAGAGGCCAAGGCAGGTGGATCACTTGAGGTCAGGAGTTCGAGACCAGCTTGCCCAACATGATGAAACCTGATCTCTACTAAAAATACAAAAAAATTAGCCAGGTGCAGTTGCGGATGCCTTTAATCCCAGCTACCTGGGAGGCTGAGGCAGGAGAATCTCTTGAACCTGGGAGGCAAAGGTTGCAGTGAGCTAAGATCGCACCACTGCACCAGTCTAGGCAACAAGAGTGAAACTCTATCTTAAATAAATAAAGTATGCTGTGTTTTCATGTCCGCTGTCTCTTATGAATTAGGATTTCTCAACAGACTGGTACAAGATGTACTAACAGTCACATATGAATACACTGTTGTGGAAAACGTCATTAATCATCTTTATAAAATAGTATAGTTAATGAATCTGGCCTGTAAGGTATTTCCTTGAATGAGAATACAATAATATTGGCCAAAGTAAACCTTTCACTTAATTTATTACTACCACTTCAGTGCTTTATATTAAGTTCTTTATATTTTCACCAGCCATGCTGTATTGAAATCAATTCAGCTGAAGGAAGGAAAAAGACTTCTTCTACCTGTTCGGCCCATGTAACAGTGTTGATTGTGTTTCATGGGACTATCTTCTTCATGTACATGAAGGCAACATCTAAGGGCACTACTTCAGAGAAACTGGTCGACCTGTTCTGTGGGGTAGTAATGCTCATGCTCAATCTTATCATCTGTAGCCTGAGGAATATGGAGGTGCTTGGGGCTATGAAAAACCTGATCTGTATGAGTAGACCCTGGTGCTGGAAAGATGATGAGTAACTGACATCTCAGAGTTCATGTACAAAATTAGCTCACATATTTTGAGACAAGAGTTTTAAATATAAATAGAACAAAAGAAATGACAATTATGTATAGAAACAAAATTTCAGCATTAGAAAGAAGTTTCAACATTAATAATCTAATATTTCTGTTTAAGAAAATGACTGTGACCTCATAAAAATACAGAGACAAGTGGTGTAAGAAGTTCATGTAAAGTGATAGGAATAAGACAAAAAAATATTTTAATTAAGCCTTTTCAAGAAAAGACAATGTAACTCCTTAACAAATAAAACATATTTGTCAGCCCTCTTTGAAATACCTTTTATATATTTATTTGTTTCTGCTCTTTTGTTATTTTACCCAGGGGCCTTATCTGGCCCCAACCTACATTTCTAGATACATACTTCACCCTTTTCTTTCCATGCCCATATTGCCTCAATCCCCTTTGCACATTCTGTGTTCCATTCTCCATGTATTTACACAACGATTTCATGTTCTTTCACACCTAACCACAACAGTACATGCTACTTCCTCTGCATTATCACATTTCTCCTCCGGTAAAATCTCAGGAGAGATGGGCAAAGTGTCATCTCCTCTGCAAAGCCTTCCAATACTGCCATTAAAATAGCAAAAACAGGTCGGGTGCAGTGGCTCACACCTGTAATCCCAGCACTTTGGGAGGCCCAGGCTGGCAGATCACGAGGTCAAGAGATTGAGATTATCCTGGCCAACATGCTGAAACCTTGTCTCTACCAAAAATACAAAAGTTAGCTGGGCATGGTGGCACACACCTGTAGTCCCAGCTACTCGAGAGGCTGAGGCAGGAGGATTGCTTGAACCTTGGAAACGGAGGTTGCAGTGAGCCGACATCATGCTACTGCACTCCAGCCTAGCAACAGAGCTAGACTCCATCTCAAAAAAAAAAAAAAACAACCAGTAATTACCTTTGCACCGACCTAATATTTATACCCTCCTCTATGCTGCCCCAAACCTTTACTTCTACTATAATTCTACTACAATGGTTTTCTTTTATGCTGTAATCATTCTTAGCTTCTGAAATCTTCTCAATGGCAGGACCATGGCTCGCTGTTCTCTTCATGAAATCTAGTGCCATATTAATTTAAGATAGTAGGCAGCAATTAACTGCTGAATAAACTAATTAATTAATATTTTAAAACAACAGTAAAAATAAAAGACTAAGTATTCAAACTAAAAGAAATTATGTATTATTTCATCCCCCAAAACACAATTCCAAACACTTTTGGTATAATATTAGATAATCCTTTTTTTTTTCTTTTTTTTTTTTGAGACAGGGTCTCCCCTTTGTTACCCACACTGGAGTGCAGTGGTGCAATCTTGGCTCACTGCAGCCTCCATCTCCTAGGCTCAAGTGATCCTCCCACCTTAGCCTCCCAAGTAACTGGGATTTCAACCACGCACCACCATGCCCAGATTTTTTTTTTTTTTAGTAGAAGTGGGGTTTTGCCACATTGCCCAGGCTGGTCTGGAACTCAAGTGATCCACCCACCTTGACCTTCTCAAACCGGTGAGATTATAGGCATGAGCCACTGCATCCAGCCTCAGATAATCTTTTAATATAGGGGAAACTAGGAGGAAAAAAAGACTGAAGAAAATATACTGCAGAGGTCATTGGCTGATTAAGACAAAAAAGCCTATCAGTACACATTATTCTCTGATAATCAATTGATAGATTACTGTCGATGACTAAACTTCCCTTAAAGAGTACTAATTCTTTCTCTCTGGTTCAGAAACAATAAATAACTTTATTCTGAATATTTTCTCTCCATAAAAATTTTACCCTGGGTGGCTAGTGAGTTATTATTATGTAGTAATGTTGTATAAGATATTATCACTATTCCTGTTCTGTATGTTTGCCCCAGTTCTGTACTACAAACTCATATTCAATTTTTAAGAACAAATTTTAAAGTAATTGCAAATATTGGGTGTTATTTTTTAGAACATATGCTAAAATACTTTGGAGTAATGTTTCTTTAGGAGGAAATTCATTTGCAGCATATACGAAAAAACTCTGTCTCAATTTTCAAAAAATCAGAAGCAAAATTCTAATACTTCTTCAGAGGAATGCCAGCACAGGTAGCAGGAAAGACAATTATTCTTAAATTTTATAACAATTTCTCTCTTGCCCTCCTGTCTTCCTGAAATATCTCTAAAAAAGAGTTATGTCATTTCTTATTTTTCTTTTCTTTTTCTTTGAGACGGAGTCTCACTCTGTCTCCCAGGCTGGAGTGCAATGGTGCAATCTCGGCTCGGTGCAATCTCGGCTCACTGCAACCTCCGCCTAGGTTCAAGCAATTCTCCTTCGTCAGCCTCCAGAGTAGCGGAGATTACAGGTACCCGCCACCACGCTCGGCTACTTTTTTGTATTTTTTGGTAGAGACGAGATTTCACCATGTTGGCCAGGCTGGTCTTGGACTCCTGACCTCAAGTGATGCACCCGCCTTGGCCTCCCAGAGTGCTGAGATTACAGGTGTGAGCCATTGCGCGCGGCCGTTATTTCATTTCTTAAGCTAGCACTACATTTATTGTAGACAGAGAGAGTTTTAAATCCTACAGCCACTCACTACCTGTGACCTCAGCAAAGTCACTCCTCTTGTGGCTTTTGCAGTTTGGCGAGCAGGAGGGAAGAGTGCACAGTGGCTTTTTCTCCCCTGTCGCTTGGGTGAGCAGGAGGGGGTGGGTTACAGTGTTAAAGGATTCCTTCAATGCCGTTTCGCCAACCAGAAATCTCGATGGCCACTGTGAGCTCTGTCAGGGGCCTCACTCAGGTCCTCTGGGCTTGCTCCACCCGCTCCGCCCAATAGGCTGTGCTCAACTCGCGCCACCAGCTGTGATCCCACGCCTGCCGCGGCGCCGCCCTTAGCCCGTGGCTGGACCCAGCGCGCCACGAGCAGTTTCTGTGTTGGGCCCCAGACAAGGTGGTGGCACCTGAAAACTCGGAGATGCCAGCAACCGCGGAGCCCCAAGCAGTGTTAGCTTTTGCTCTGGGGGTCCTGAGGCCTAAGCCCCCAGGAAATGTTACAGCTCTCTTTCCGCTGCCCACAGATCGATGGACAGGGCCATGTTACAGCTCGTCCATTCCTGCGGCCCACAGCTCAGGTTCCTGTCCTGCAATCAAGAGGAATAAGGTGTGTGGACACCAGAGAGTGAGTAACGCAGAGAATTTTATTTAGCAACAGAAAGAAAGCTCTCAGAAGAGAGGGGACCCAAGAGTGGGTAGCCATCTGGCTGAGTCCGGGGGAGCTTTATGGGCTCAGAATGGGGGAGTGCATGCTGATAGGGTCCATGGGTGGTGTTGGAAAAAGCACCATTCAATTGGTTAAAATGCATAGAGGAAGTTCTCACACCAGTCATGGACTCTATCCAGCCAGCGTCTCCGTCTTCAGGCTTCAGGCTGTCTTTGGCTTGCAGGTTGACTTTTACCGGGGCCAGTCCCTGCCTGCGTAAGAATTTGTCTGTGTCCTGCCACTATCACTCTTAGTCTAAAACTCCTCATTTGTAAAATGACAGTAATGCCTGTTACAGAGTTCTCTCAAACTAATGCTTGAGGATAGGGACTGTATCCTATCCAACGTTTAGTTCCCAGCACTAGCAGAAGGACAGGCACATTCCCAATGCTGAATTGAATAAACAAGACAAAAATTTAATCAACAAAAATGAAGACAATCATATGTTACACTATTATAGTTCATTAATTTTTTAAAAATTTAAATAGCATATGTGGGATACCTTGCATATGTTTTGTATTCCTTTAAATGATGTTGAAAAGGAAACGTCTGGTCTCAATTTAAAAGTTAAGTAAGAATCTCTGGAGATGAGACTTCAGAATCAGTACATTTTTTACTTTGCCAGATGATTCTAATTAGAGGCCAGATTGACAAACACTAATCAAACTATCTGTTATTAAAGGATTTTCCATACTTGGGGACCATGGCATATGTTACACTCCCTACATTGTCACATTTCACCTTCTCTGATGAAATGTCTCTCCCTCTAGGGAGTCTTCCAAAACTCCGCAGAGTAATGGAAGCCTTCCTCTCTGCTGTCCTTGACACTTTCTTATACTACAGTCCTTAGCTATTATATTGTAATCATTTGAGACCTTCTCGAAGCTTCCCAATGGCAGGAAACCTGGCTTTATGTTTTAAAGAGAGAAACAGAGACAGAGAGATGCCCAATGCCCAATAAAATAAAAATACTAAGAAGTTAATAAATGAACATATGGAAGAAAAAATACAAAGGATAATAATTCAGTCCAAGAAACACATTTAACACATGGAATAAAAAAGAATGGGAGAGTAATGTCAGCAGGATGGCCAACCAGAGGTGCCTAATAATCATTCCTGCCCCAGAAAAGAACCAAAACAATGAATAAACAACTACATTTCAGTAAGAATGATTAAAAGAGTGTGCCATAGTACATCAAGGAAGTGGTAGAAACTATAAAACACAGAAACTTAGGGTGACTACATAGAAAAGGGAACAAAACCCCGCAAAAAACAAAAAACAAAACAGATCCCTGCCTCTGCCTCCTCATCTGCCCATATGGGATCAGCTGGAAACCAAGAGGGATTTCTCTGCCATGAAAAGGTAAGCAGGAAGCCTCCAGCAACTCCCATTACCACCACTGCAGTCTTTGCTGTGAGAGAACCCTGTGGTCCTCATGGAGCCTGAAACCAGTTTAAGGGAGCTGCCTGGAGTTCAATCCTACTCCAGAGAAGAAGCTCATGTTGTGCCCCATCCCACCCACCCTCATGTCCCAAGCTGCCACTGCACTTGCCATCTTGAAATGGAAGCCACTACCTCTGGGGGTCGGCAGCCACTGCACCTGTCCATTTCTGAGTCTCCACCATCTTTGCACCATGCTCACACATGGTAGTACACCATTCACCAGCTGGGCTTACCAACCCCTGGAAACAGGCTCCCTAAGAGACACTCCATCTTCCCCATTCCAGTGGCTGCTGCACTCCACTCCTGACAACTCAGAGCCTTGGCATGCAGAAGGAAGGAAATAATAAAAATCAGAACAGAAATAAATCAAATAGAAAACAGAAAAAAACATATAAAAGTTAAAAAAAACCAAAATTTGATTATTTGGAAAATTAAACAAAATTGACAAACCTCTAGCTAGACTAAGAAATAAAGAGGGAAGACTTAAGTGAAATGAAACATGAGTGAAAACATTACAACAGATGCCTCAAAAATAAAAATCATCATAAGAAACTATTATAAACAATTATATACCAACAAATTTAACAACCTAAAGGAAACTGATACATTTCTAGACAAAAAAAAAAACCTTCTAAGATTGAGTCAGGAAGAAATAGAAAGTTTGAACAGAAAAATAACAAAGGAATTGAAATTAATTTAAATCCTCCCAACAAAGAAAAGCAGGAAGATTTCATAGTTGAATTCTACCACATATTCAAATAATTATTACCAATACCTCTTAAAATTTCATTAAATAGAGCTAAAGGGAATACTTCCAAGGATATTTTATAAGGTCAGCATCATCCTGATATATAAGCCACACAAAGACACTACAAGAAAAGATAACTACAGGCCAGTAACTCTGGTGAACATCAATGCAAAAATCCTCAATAAAATATTAGCAAACCAAATTCAACAACACATTAGAAAGATTATACATCATGACCAAGTAGGACTTATCACTGGCATTCAAGTCTGGTTTAACCTATGCAAATCAATCAATGTGAAACATCACATTAACAGAATAAAAGATAAAAACCATATGATCATCTCAACTGACATGAAAAAAGCATTTGACAATATTCGTCATCCTTTCTTGATAAAAATCCTTGACAATTTAGTATAGAAGAAAAGATCTTCAACATAATAAAGCCATTTATAAAAAAACACACATCTAACATTATAATCAATCATATCCAAATAAAAAGAAAGAACATTATCTCTATTTGCAGATCACATGATTCTATATGTCAGAAATTAATCTAGCTAGAACTAGCTAAAACGCCAAAGATTCTACCACAAAAAAGTTAACTAAGTACAAAAATAACATAAAAATCAGTAACATTTCTAAACACAAATAACCTAACTGAAAAAGAAATCAAGAAAACTATATGATTTATGACAGCATACAAAAATTGAGAAATAAATTTAACAAAGAAGGTGAAATAATTTTATACTAAAACTATAAAACATTGATGAAAGTAATTGAAGAGACACAAATAAATGGAAAGATACCCCATGTTCATAGATGGGAAAGATTAATACGGTTAAAATGTCCATACTACCCAAAGCAATATACAGATTTAACACAATTTCAATCAAAATGCCAATAGCATTCTTCAGAAACAATTGTTTTAACTCCTGTAGTAATATGGAAACACACACAAAACAGGCAAAGCAATACTGAGAAGAAAAAAGCAAGTTAGAAGCATCATGCTTCCTGATTTAAAATTATATTACCAAGCTATAGTAATCAAAATCATATGCACTTGCATACAAACAGAAATAAAGATCAATTGAATAAAACAGCCCAGAACTAAATCCAAACACTTATGTCAACTAATTTTTAACAAGGGTACCAAGAAGCCACAATAAGAAATGGGTAGTTTTTCAACAAATGGTGCTGAGAAAACTGGATTTCTACAGGCAAAATAATGAAATTGGAATCTTATCTTACACCATACACAAAATTCAACTCAAAATGAATAAAATACTTAAATGTAAGACCTGAAATCATAAAATCTCTAGAAGAGAACATAGGGAAAAGGCTCCTAAACACTGGTCTTGGCAATCAGTTTTTGGATATCATACCAAAAGACTAACTACAAAAATAAAAATAAATAAGTGGTATTAAATCAAACAAAAAAGTTTTTATAGAAAAGGAAACCATCAGCAAAATGAAAGGCAACCTACTGAGTGGCAAAAATAATTGCAATTGATAAGGGGTCAATATCCAAATTATAATGAACTGTTGCAACTCAATGGCAGAAAAATGAATAACCTCATTTTAAAATGGGTAAGGAACTTAAACAGACATTTTTTTTAAAGAAGACATAAAAACGGACAATAGGTATATGAAAATGTGTTCAACACTACTAATTATAAAGGAAATGCAAATTAAAACACCATGAGATGTCACTTCACATCTGTATGAATGGCTATTATCAAAAGAGATAACAAATGTTGGCAAGGGTGTGGACAAAAGAGAACCCTAGTTCACTGCTGGTAAGAATGTAGACTGATATAGCCATTATGGAAAACAGTGTGGAGTTTCTAAAGAAATTAAAAATAGAACTACCCTATGACCCTGCAATCCCTCTACTGGGTCCATACCCAAAGGAAATAAAATTGCCACCTGGTAGACAGTTGCACTATGTTCGTTGCAGCATTATTCACAGTAGTCAAGATACAGAAACAGCCCAAATGCCCACTGATGGGTAAAGAAAATGTGGTGTCTATACACAATGAAATACTATCCACCCTTATAAAAGAGAGAGATACAGATTCTGTCATTTGCCACAACATGGATGGACTTGCAGGACATTACAGTAAGCCAGACACAGAAAAATATTGCAGGATCTTACTCATTTGTGGAATTTTCTTTTGAAAGAAAGGTCATATACACAGAGATAGAGAATGGAACATTGGTAAACACAGGTGGGAGGAGATGAGGTGGAGAAGAACTGGAGAGATGTAGATCAAAATATACAAAATAGCAGATATGTAAGATGAGCAAGTCTAGAGATTATGACTACTAAAGTTAACAAAATTCATTGTTTTGGGAGGTTTTATTTAAATAAGGAGATTGTAGCTGTTCTTGTCACACACAATAGTAATCATGAAGATGGTAGTTATATTAATTAGCTTCACTATAGTAACTATTTACCATCTGTATATCTATATCCCAAAACATCATGTTGTAAGCCTCAAATTCCAAAGAACACATTTTAAAAAAGAGTAGGGGGCTGGCTGTGGTGGCTCATGCCTGTAATCCCAGCACTATGGGAGGCCGAGGCGTGCAGATCACCTGAGGTCAGGAGTTCGAAACCAGTGTGACCAACATAGAGAAACCCCATCTCTACTAAAAATACAAAATTAGTCAGGCATGGTGGCATATGCCTGTAATCCAAGCTACTCGGGAGACTGAGGCAGGAGAATCACTTGAACCCAGGAGGTGAAGGTTGTGGTGAATGGAGATCATGCCATTGCACTTCAGCCTGGGCAGCAAAGAGCAAAACTCTTGTCTCAAAAAAAAAAAAAAAAAAAGAGTAGGATTTATTTAGAATTTTTAATTCCCAAACAAAAATGTCAAATGCTTTGGCAAGGGGAGGCAGAAAGCAGCTAATCTTTAAGCCTATAGAAGAGAAAAGGAAGTAAAAGAATTTAGCAAAATACACTAAAAAGGTCACTGGATCTGAGTAAAGCAAATATTCTCATCGATATTTATTTATCTCTAATTTCAGTTAAACAGAAAATATATTAGTTGACTGAAGTCTACTTAGAGAATATTGGCAATTCTGTCTGTATCAAAAGCAATATAGGATCTTATTCGGAATGTTTTTCTTTCATAAAAATTTCTGCTTGGAATGACTTCTGAGTTATAATATATAGTGATGTTTCTTAAGATATCATCACCCCTTTTATATTCCTTTCCCAATTCTGCATTATAAACTGAGATTGTAAGAGTAAATTTTTGGCCAGGTGCAGTGGGTCATGCCTGTAATCCCAGCACTTTAGGAGGCTGAGGTGGGCGGATCATGAGGTCAGGAGTTTGAGACCAGCCTGGCCAACATAGTGAAACCCCGTCTCTACTAAAGATACAAAAAAGTAGCTGGGTACAGTGGCGCGCGACTATAATCCTAGCTACTTGGGAGGCTGAGGCAGGAGAATCCATTGAACCCAGGAGGCGGGGGTTGCAGTGAGCCAAGATTTCACTCTAGGCTGGGCAACAGGGCAAGACTTTGTCTCAAAAAAACAAGAGTAAATTTTTAATTAATTATATATATATATATATATATATATATATATATATATATATATGAATGAGAGTGGTGATTTCTGGAACACTGTCAAAATACCTTGGAAAATAAAAGTTGTTTTTCGTTTGTTTTTGGTTTTGCCACAGAGGAAATTCAGTTTGTAGCACACTTGAAAAGACCCTGATTCAAAATCCAAATTCAGAATCACCCAGCACTTTGAGAGGCCAAGACAGGAAGACGGCTTGAGCTCAGGAGCTGGATAGCAGCCTGGACAACATGGAAAGACCTTATCTTTACACTAAAAAAAAATTAAAATCAGCCTGGGCATAGTGGCATGTACCTGTGGTACTAGCTACTCAGAAGGCTAAAGTGGGAGTTGGTGGGGGATATTTCTTAAGTCCAGAATTCCAGGCTGCAGTGAGCTATGATCACACCACTGCACTCCACCCTGAGAGACAGAGCAAGATCTGTCTCTAAAATTCAGAATCAAAATTACAATTCTCCTTCAGAGAAATATCACCATCATTAATAGGCAAAATAACTTTTTTATAATAATTTTTTAAGAATGTCTCACAGTTCCTCTTGTCCTCCTGAAATACTTCTTTTTATTCCTCACACTGACTCTGAAATTAATATAGGCAATATAGACAACAACAGACGTAAATTCTGGCTGCCATTTATGACCTGTGTGACTTTTATATAAGCCTAAATTTTCCGATCCACCTTATAGAGTCATCTGGAGCTAATCTCAGAATGCAGAGAAAGTATCATATCCAGCATTGAATCCCCAGCCCCTAACGGGCATATACATGGTGCTGAATGCATGAGAGCAGTAATAACATAAAAATGAAGACAACATGTATATTAACATTATTTATAAGCATTAATTAATGAAAACAATTTTAAAAGACGATTTATATATGACAGCTAGTACACCTCATGGTATACTAATAATTAAGTAATATTGCCTAACCCATCCATTGCTTTTCTCATTTGCTCTCTGGTTCTTGACATTAAGGACATTAAGCAAGGATTCTGGTGTCTGTATCTGAATGAAGCAATGAGAGACAATCACCTGTTACACTTGCCACTAGCATTAATTAATGAACAAGAACTTAAAAGATAACATGCAAATTACCTAGTTACCTAACACATTTTATGGTTATATTATGCATTATTTAAATATGACTTCTCATCTCCTCCCTTATCTTTCTCACTTGTCCTCTGAGTTCTGGAAATAAAGTGGTTAATCATAAATTCCTGGGTGGTTTGAATAAGGCACAAAGAGGAGGGAGCATTAGCAGAAAGTGATCAAAGAGGACTGCTAAAGGAGATGAACTCTGAGGGTCAGTTTTCTATTTGGCCTGCTCAAAGGAGAAATGGACTATAGGTAAACTAAGGGTGGAAAGAGACTAAAAGACCATTTTTTTAAAAAAAGGAGGAAAATAAAACATAATGAGACCCTCCCATGAACCATCTGCTTTCACATAATGCCTCATTTAACCTTTAATGGGCTAATAAAACACTCAAATCTATTCAATTATTCCATGCTATTATGATATGCTCACCTCTGGCCACAGAGGGATTTCAAATTTCTTATTCATTGTAACATATTCTCCATTCAAAATATCAGTCTACTTTGATTTTGAGGTGTACTAGAAAATAATGTAGGTAGGATCAGCATGGAAGCCAACACAGAGAAAGAGAGGGGTACACTCTAGTTATAAAATGGAAAGGGGAGGATTTCTGAGTTCTGTTGCTTTCACTTTGGCTGAATAAGCTCCTGTCAGACTCAAGCACCTCAGAAATGACAACTAGAAACTCTGAAAAAAATTTTTAAGAGTATCACTTAGAAGAAGTAACATTTTGGTGTGAGCTTCACATTTTTGTGGCTATAGGCTGACTAGCTAGGCACAGCATAGGTTGGTGGAAATTCTGATAATAAAATGGCTTTTTCTGGACAAACCAGCAGAGTTCTGGGAAAACAGTCACCATAAAGTAAGGGAGGAATTCCAGAAAGCAGAGTCCCAGCAGAGGAAACATCAAATTCTGTGTAAAAACTTGCCCCAGTTCTCCGATTGACCCCTGCACCATACAGGCACAATCCAACTAAATACCAATACATATATATGCAGGCATCCCTTGGTATCTATAAGGGATGGACTCCAGGACTCCCATGGATACCCAAATCCACAGATATTCAAGTCCCTTATATAAAATAGCATAGTATTTCCACAGAACCTACACTCATTTTCTCATATACTTTGAATCATCTCTAGGTTACTTATAATACCTACTACTATGTAAATGCTATGTAATTACCTGTTATGCTGTATTTTTAATTCATATTATATTGTTATTTTTATTGGCTTTTTCCTGAATATTTTTGATCCAAATTTGTTGAATCTAAGTTATTGAAATCCATCAATATGGAGGGCTGACTGTAAAAACATAAATATAGATACGTAGATACAGATCTTGAACTGAGATATGTATTGCTAACAAAAAGATCAAGTTTGTAGTTTGAGTCCAACCTGATTGCTCCTAAAGCAAAAACATCAAAACTATTCAAAGAATTTAATGGTATTCAGAGCCTCTACAATATTGTTCTAGGACAATTGGGTTTGCCTGTCATGTAGGTAACAGACCAATGCACCAAAACAGTGGGAGTTGCAGCAGAGAAATAATATAAGGATTGTATGGTAGCCAAATGAGAAGGTGGAAAGGAACCTTAAATCTACCTCTCCAAGGAGTTTTGGCATGGAATTTTTAAGGGAATTTTGGCTAGGAGGGGGCTGAGGAGCTAATTGCTTAGTGTGTGTGTAATGAAATCTTTAATAAAGATGTAAAAACTACATTTGGGGGCTGAGTTAGTTCCTCAGAGAGGGTCTTCACACTGGCTGGCATCAGTGGACCCATTGGAATGCAGGATCTGGAAAGTATCTCAAAATGGAAAACTTGAAATTTCTTAACATTAAAAATGTTATCTGTAGAAGTTAGGACCTTATGATAGGAGCTACGTGACTTTTAAGTAGTAATCAGCTGTAAGGAAGTGGGCCATAGGGCAGTCTGGTTAATGCTTTGCTATGTTTCTACTTAAAGTTTATGCTTTTATTAAACCTAGCAATTTAGTTTTGTCAATTTTATTAGGATGGCTTCAATATCACATTCACAATATCTAGGATACCATGTTTTTTCTCTAATAAGGGCAGAAATACGTGTGGATCCTTAATCTGTGTAATGTTCACATTCATGTTACTTTGCTGTTTCTTCTCTGTTTCCTCAATTAAGGTAAAAATTTTAAACCAAAGGGTCAGGAAAGTTATTTGAGAAATTCAAGTCTATAAGCAGTCAAGAATAGAATGGAAACTCCAAGAAATTGGATAGGTACTCAGTACCCTGAAGCCTCTAAGAAAGAAGACAAAGTAAGTGCTAGGGGCTGACGAAGGAATGTAAAACAGGCCTGACCGAGAATTTATCAGCAAGAGATTTACAACTATTATCCCCAGTGCCAAAGTGAGCTTTCTAAAGCACCAATTCAAAAACATCAGTTTCTTGCTTATAACTGTTAGTAGATTCTATTGTTTACTGCAGTGGTTCAAAAACCTTTCCTCACAACATAATACTCATTTTCGAAATATTATATGGCACCTCAAGGAATATAAAACAGACAAAAGTAGGTCCAGGTAGGAAGTTTGGAGTATCACAGATCTGACTTCTCAGAATTTGCTCATGTATGTGGTAGCCCTGATTCAGCCTCCAGAACTCCAGAGAACAGAGGGTCATCACCTCAAACCTATAGAGGTATTGACTTATTTTTATTTTTTGAGATGGAGTTTTGCTCTTGTTGCCCAGGCTAGAGAGCAATGGCATGATCTTCGCTCACTACAACCTCCACCTCCCAGGTTCAAGTGATTCTCCTGCCTCAGCCTCCCAAATAGCTGGGATTACAGGCATGTACCACCATGCCCGGCTAATTTTGTATTTTTAGTAGAAACAGGGTTTTGCCATGTTGGACAGGCTGGTTTTGAACTCCTGACCTCAACTGATCCACCCGCCTTGGCCTCCCAAAGTGCTGGGATTACAGGCGTGAGCCACCACACCTGGCCAAGGTATTGACTTATATTAGCATCTGAAGCCTTGACAATTTGGCTCCAAACTACCTTTCCAATCTTCTCTGTCACTACCCCAACAATACAACCCAAGTTCCAACCATTCCAAATTCTCAGTAGTATTCCACATCTTGGGACTGTTTCATCTGTCTAGAAAATTCTTATAAGATCAGTAGGAGAATTGCTTTTCCTAGGTTATCCAAGTAGAAGTGCCTTTCGCTACCTGGGACTTCCCCTTTGAGGGATTTATACATATTCCCCTATAAAAACATTTAACATACTGCATTGTAATTGTGACCGACCTAAGGCTGTGACCCACTTAAGTTACCCTCATCCTATGGCCAGTCTCAGCATCATGATACTGCAAAAGAAACTGAATCCATAACCAAATGTCTTAAAGAATGTTGTATATCTTTACTGAGATTATCAAGACACACTGAGGTAGCGTCACATAAAATCAGCATCAAAGCTTTCCCAAAATTCCAGGTAGGTAACTTTTCCTTTCCCTCTAATCCTATTTTTGCTGTATCAATGTAAATATCTGTCCTTCTATCTTCAAAATCTCCAGTGTGCACTGAGTTCTTTCTCACTATCTTATTTATTTTCTAGAGATGGTTCAAGCCCTTTCATATGACAATCAGCTTATTTAAATTACTATAAATCCAACCATTATTCTGCTCAACCCAACAAAGACCCAATAAAGAGTTCAGCTTAGAAGGCAGAAGAGATGAAAAAGCCATAAATAAGTATTCTTTAATATTTTTGTCTCCAATGTATGTGTCAATCTGTATTCCACAGGACTGCTCCCTCACCATGTCTTCATTGTCATTTCCAGGTTGTTTTATATTTTTTTATATCACCAATATCTAGCACAATGCCTGAGACAAAAGTAGGTATTCAGTAAATACTGGTTGACTGAATAAGTAAATGAGTAATAAATGACTGAGTGAATGAATGGAATGCTCAGATTCCATAGAAAATTCATGTAATTGCAAAAACCTAACTTCTTACATCAGTAAAACCATTATCACTGTGTTCTCAGAGAACTATACTATCAAGTTATTTAGAAGTAAAGTAATGTTTTTTGAATCATTTCACAGTAACGTTTTTCACTCAAAGACATCATTGCTCATCTACTGAAACACAAGGCAGGCCATATTTCCCCATCATCTAGGATGTCTGCACAGAGTCTCACATTGCCTTAAACACCTTTGCACAAAAGATGGCTTGCCAGTTTGTAGCCAAAAGGAAATTATCCCTAGGAAAAATAGCTTCATATTTCCATTTCTTCTCCCTCTATTACATATATACAGGCAAGGTATCTAACACCTTACAGTGTTCCCCATTTACTTCTAGGTGATCAAATCTACTTCATTCTGAATTATTTACTGTTGAAGTCATATAACACTCTGATTTTTAGCAAGATGCTTTCTACTTCTTCCTAAGAATGATGTAGATAGGGGATAAAATATTAAGTTAGTAAAAGGGTACTTCCTCTTATAGAATTTATTATTCAAGGATTAAACTAAACTCTATTAGCCATAAGAAGGAAGGTGATTTGGATGAGAATCCTTTTACCCATAAGTTTCTATCCCTCTTTTCCTTAACTCTATCATGAAGAGAAAAATAACTCAGTCCTGGATTTCCCTCTTTCTTTTAAATATTAGGAAGAGAAAAATGAGAATTTCAGGAATTCATGGAATCATCAACCCTCATTTTTATTTTGGAAACTCCGAGTGAGAACTAATCTTACATTCAGAGTAAAATGATTTTAAAAATAAATAAATAAGCATTCACATTCTTTCTGAGAAGCATTTTTGACGCAGTATACTCTTCACTGCTGCCTTCACGTCTTTGTTCCTCAAACTGTAGATGAGAGGATTAAGCATAGGTGTCACCACTCCATAGAAGAGGGAGATGATTTTGTCTGTGACTTGTTCTTTGTCTGCACCAGAAGAATCTTTAGCCTTGGGCTTTGCATACATGAAAAGAATGGTTCCGTAGAATACAATCACCACCGTTAGGTGGGCAGAGCAGGTGGAGAAGGCTTTGCGCCTTCCTTCTGCAGAAGGAATTCTCAGAATGCTGGAGAGAATAAAAACATACGAAACAAAAATAAAAAGTACTGGTCCTACAAGAAAAATCATATCAGCAACAACCATGCTAATAATATTTATGGAGATGTTAGCACACGTCAATTTTAAGACAGCCAAGATTTCACAAGTAAAATGATTAATGACGTTATCCCCACAGGAAGGAAGCCGCATTGCAAGGGATGTCTGCAACACAGAATTGATACCTCCTGCAATCCAGGACCCAGCAGCCATGGACACATATGAAGCTTTGTTCATGATGATAGGGTATCGTAGAGGGTTACAGATGGCCACATAGCGGTCAAATGCCATCATACTTAGAAGGACACACTCTGTTGCTCCCATAGCAAAAGAGAGAAACATTTGCACTCCACATCCAGAGAAGGAAATGGTTTTCTTTGAAGTTAAGAAGCTGCTGAGAAATAGTGGGATAGATGAACTAGTATAGCAGATGTCCAAGAATGATAAGTTACTGAGGAAAAAGTACATGGGGGTGTGCAAGTGGATGTCATAAACACTCACAATGATGACGACTCCATTTCCCAATAGGATCACCAAATACATACACAGGACCAGCACAAAATAAATGGCCTCTAGCTCTGGGTAGCCAGAAAGCCCCAGCAGGACAAATTCTGTCACAAAAGACTGATTAGACTTTCCTATGCTAATATTTTCTTTCACCAAAAGAAATTCTATAGTGGCGGGAATGTATGTGGATCTTTTATACCAATGTCTGTAAGAATCATTTGCATTCTTGAATGGCTTCCCTTATGAGTAATAAAGACCTGTAATTAGGTACACAAATAGCATAAGAATATGTTACGGTCCTCTAAGTTAAGATCAGTTAGACTTCCAGACTTCATGAAGGAGTCCTCAGCTCTCAAAAAGAACATTCTTGTTAGAGAATAGATTAAGAACACATGCAACTGAGCAAGAATTATGTATCTCATTTGCATTATGAATTTAAAATTATTTTAATACAATGTTACCATCATATTGACCAAATAATCCAGAACAAATAGAAAATGTATTACTAGCCAACAGATATCTGAGCATTTTAACCAATATTATCTGTAACCAATATTTTTCTTCACACTACGTTATACCTAACAAAATTGCTGTTCTTCAGTTACTAAAACAAAGCTGTATGTGAAAGTTCCACCTCAATGGTAATTTAATCTTAATTTCAGAAGAGTCCTGTGGGCTAAAAGAATAAATAGAAATTTTTTTTTAGGAAAAAGAACTTTTGGTTATTCCTAATTTAGGGGAAATATGAATATCTGAAATAGTCTAAGAATACTGACTAGAGAAGAAGTATTACTTATAAAATAATAAAGGAAAAAATTGAGATAAAATTAGCCTTGTTTGTCTTTTTCAATACAGATTAAGAAATCTTTCTAGGTCACCCTATTGTTCTGCCTGACATACACAATGAATAAAAAGTTGACCTCAGAAAAACTCTAGTGTACATTTCTTAGTCTACAATCAAACCATAAATAAATGTATAAATTAAATAATTTTAGTAACAAGGGATTTGCTCTTTTACCTCTAAGTATGAGAAAATACATATTGTCTTTTTCCTGCATAGAAGTCAGCTTTCTCTGTTCTAACAGCTGTTCCGCTGATCTTCCTCTCACTGCATATTCAGAAATACCCATGGTAATGAGAGGTAGGTCACTCAAAAAGTTCTTAAACACAGCAATCTGCTATAATTATTTGTATCCCCATTTGATGTAATATGGAGTATTTCTATATTTAAATGCCAAAAACAGAAGTCCTACATTTTTAATCAAATTACTAGCCTCATAAGTTCCATCTCAATAATTTCACAAAGATAGCTAAAAGAACTGCTTTTCAGTTCTCATTAAAATCAAGTAGCTGCCATTGCTATTGTAAAAGCCAACCAATCACTGGCAAAATAGAAACTAGTTCTAGTAACGATGAAAGCTGGGGCTCTTGCAGTTTTTTCACCAGCAGAGGATTCTTTAAAAGACCAGCCAATGAAGCATCAAAGCAACTTAAAGTGTTTGCTGCTTTGAGGATGCTTCAAATCCCAAAAGTAATTTAAAGCTCATAATGTGGATTGGACACAATTTTAAAACTTTCTAGTACTTTTGGGATGAAGTCCCTCAGAAGCAATTAAAACAAAGTTGCTAATACAATTTAATCAAAGTTTAACTCAGAAAACAGTAACATATTACAGCTTTACATTCTCTGGGAGGAACAAGTTTAGGAATGCTACCGAGGTAAAATGGTCAAGACGTGGAAATAAGTATTCACTAAATCTGATGGAGAGATGTGACAATCAAGAATGATGCTTTGTTCTTAATAAATGAACTGTTAGTCACATTTATTTTGACCATTAATCCTGCAGTCTCAGAATCCGTAAGCTTCATACTGGTCTCATTGGCCCCTCTAAGCAGCCATAATCATATGCACGGTCATTTTAATTTTGTTCACTCATACCCTCTGTTCAAATATACATGCAACATCCCAACCTCATTCAACCTGTCCTTTAATTATGTCCACACTAGCATGGTGCAACATGAGTCCGACCACAAAACAATTTCCTCGAGTGAGCAAGCCCTACTTTACTTTTTTAACAGGAAAAGAAATTCTGACTTGAAGTAATTATTTATTACACTTATCATGACTATCTTTTGAAATGGATATCAACCCTTAAAGAACTCAGTTATTTTACATAAATATGACAAAATAATATTTCAGCATGGAAACAAGGAAACCACCATGTGTAGTGTTAAAAAGAAGGGAATAAAATTGGACAATGGTGCTCTTTTTTTGTCAGTGGACAATATTTTTAAAAAGTTATTGAGCCTGAGATGTAACATAATCCTGAAGAATGGGTAAACTATTTATGCCATGAAAAAAATGGCATTATATGCTTTTACAAATCAAATTTGAAATAAAAAATTCTCAGAGTTGTTAACTTTATGCAAGGACATATTCAATATACTGGTTTGAAAGGGAGATGTTGGGCATCTTTTCTCACTAATCAATATTCAATGGATAAAAGAATTCAACAAGTTGAAATTGACACTGTAGAAGCTATACTATAATGCAAATGGTGGATAGACTGTAACTGTAAATCAATTTATAAGCAAACTCTGCAAAACAAAAAAAAATGTGGACAAAAGCCAAATCATTAGAGAAATATAATTAACGAGGTATGTAATATAGATGCTTATAATTTATTTATTTAATTTTTTTCTGAGACAGGGTCTCATGCTGTCGCCCAGGCTGGAGTGCAGTGGTACAACCACAGCTCACTGCAGCCTCGACCTCCCAGGCTCAAGTGCTCCTGCCACTTCTCTTCCTCTCAAGTAACTGGGACTACAGACATGTACCACCATGCTCAGTTAATTTTTGTATTTTTTGTAAAGATGGGGTTTCACCATGTTTCTGAGGCTCATCTCGAACTCCTGGGCTCTAGCAATTCTCCCACCTCAGTCTCCCAAAGTGTTGGGATTATAAGCATGAGCCACTGCCACACCCAATCAGATGCTTATAATTTATTACAAACAACAAATACATTTTTCATATAAGTATTATCCACGCAATATTTTTATTTTATCACAGCACACTTATGCAAGGAAATTAGAAATAAGTCAAAGTTAACTGTGTCATGTATTTTTGTTTGCTAATATGGTAACTCTAACTTCCTGTGACCAAGACTCACATGGAATTCAGTCTAAGCCTGATTGTCCCATCCAGCATCACTGTCAGTTCCAACCACTAGCAGGCATTGGAAAGAGTATGAGACCCAGATCTCTGGGCATTACTACTCATAACAATACTGTCAGACAGTGCTATTTTCAGAACTTTCAAATGAGAAACAGTGAATATTCAGTCTTTGTCTGTTTGGGCTGCTATAACAAAATACCAAAGACTGAGTGGTTTATAACCAACAGAAATTTGTTTCTCACATCTCACAGTCCTGGAGACTGAGAAGCCCAAGTTCAAGGCACCAGCAGATTCCGTATCTGCACAGGGCCTATTCCTCATAGATATCTGTTTCCAATGGAACCTCGCATGAAGGAAGGGGTGAGGAATCTTCCGGGATGTCTTTTATAAGGGCAGTATTCCCATTCATAAGGGCTATACTCTCATGACCCAATTCCCTTCCAAAGGCCTCACTTCCTAATACCATCACCTGGGGATTAGGATTTCAACATATAAATGGGAGGGGGGACATAAACATTCTGTCAATTGTACAGTATATTTTACTAAGCCATTCTAGCGGATACAGGATTATAACACTATTTGTTGTCTCAGATGTACCTAGCCACCACATAAACATTGCCTATAGCTGCAACCCTCCAGCCCTCTCCATAATAGTAAGAAGGAACAATTAAGATGAACTTATAGGTCCTCATGATCAAGTACTGCTCTTCAACATTTCCAAGCCCTACTCTATCATCTTATCTTCTCTCTGATTTTATTCAATTCAGCAAACATTAACTGAAGCCTCCCTTGTTCCAGGAACTATGTGCCTGCTTCTGCCTTTGAACTTATGAATTACACTAATCCCCTGCCAGATACTATACCCTATTATAAGAATGGCAAGCCATTGTACTTGTCCCTCAGGAAGCTGGTATACCTGTCCATTTAATGTTGTCTAAAGATAAACTAATGATAGCTGAATAATTAAGTACGTGGCAGAAGCCTTTTCTTTTCCCTAAAACAGTTTACTTCACTAAACTATGGCTAATTTTATCTAAATTGTGAATAAAATTATAATTTTGTGCTATGTTTAGAAAATTTCATTTCAAAACCTTGAAGTTAGACAAGGGTAATGTTGTTTTGGTTTGTTTTCTGGGTTTTTTGTTTGCTTGTTTTGTTGTGTTTGAGACAGGATCTCGCTCTGTCACAGAGGCTGGAGTGGAGCGGCTCAGTCTCAGCTCACTGCAACCTACACCTCCCAGATTCAAGTGATCCTCCCACCTCAGCCTCCCAACTAGCTGGGACTACAGACGTGTGCCACCACACCCAGCTAATTTTTTGTGGAGACGTGGTTTCACCATGTTGCTCAGGCTGGTCTCAAATTTGTGGACATAAGGGATCACCGTCCTTAGCCTCCCAAAGTGCTGGGATTACAGGCATGAGCCACTGCGCCCGGTGATAATGTTTTCTTACATTAATGAATGTGCACAGAACCTCATCTAGCTCCTCAAGCTAAAGTTTATCAAAATAGTTAATATTAGCTATAATGCAGCTACATCATGATCAGTATATTTACTCTGTCAATCAAGAGAGTCTCTGTCACAGCCTCATTATCATTCTCTTTCTTGCTTGTATCCTGTCTGTTTCTTAGCAGTGGGTTTTGTCCAGATTGGAGAGATTGTAAAAGGCAGCAAGTAAATACCAATTAGTCCATGATGTAAGGAACAGAACAAGGACATAAAATTGGAACCAATTAACTAGAATTCAGGTGGGTTATTCCCAAAGCCACATAGTGGAAAGATCAGGGTTGGGATTAGAAAAACACAGAACTACAGATTAATAAATATTGTTGAGCTAGCCAGAGACAGAGGGATGGGAAAGACAGCAATGGACAATATAACTTAACTCAGTTGAAAGACGAGTCTCAGTGTAGGTTCTGTTTCTTTCTTAATAACTTTTTAATCTAAATAATCATTCAATAAACAAATCCTTTGCTAGTTTGCTCTTTCCAGAAACTAGAAATATATTATTTTTAAAAAATAATAAAGTGTTAATTATTACAAATAATATATTTCTAGTTTCTGGAAAGAGCAAACTAGCATAAGTTTCTGACTTCCGCCCCATTCAAAGGTGGAAATGCCATAGAATTAAGATAACAATGTATCAACCTGAAAAGGAAAATGAAACCAGAAGATACTCAAGGAAACAGAATGTAGCCACAAGATTTCTGACAAGAAATCTACTGAGGGAGTCCTTTTCAGGTGGCTGCTGCTTTCTCTATTGCATTACCATACAGATATTATGTTTGAACTTCCTCCAACCTTCACAAACTAAGGGAGACAAGGTAACCAGAACTAAGGAGAAGTGAAGAATGAATAACTACATGGGCACACAGATCCATCTACCTGGAGAGTTCTCTGCTTCTACATTATCTCCCTGAAAAAACTAGAATATTTTTAACACTTTTAAAAAAAGACTTAGAATAATTTTGGCCATGCACGGTGGCTCACACCTATAATCCCAGCACTTTGGGAGGCTGAAGCAGGCGGATCACAAGGTCAGGAGTTCGAGACCAGCCTGGCCAATATGGTGAACCCTTGTCTCTACTAAGAATACAAAAATTATCTGGGCATGGTGGTGGGTGCCTGTAATCCCAGCTACTCGAGAGGCTGAGGCAGAAGAATTGCTTGAACCCGGGAAGTTGAGGTTGCAGTGAGCTCAGATCTCACTGGACTCCAGCCTGGGCAACAGAGCAAGACTCTGTCTTAATAAAAAAAAAAAAAAAAAAGGGGGAAGGAAGGAAGGAAAAAAGGAAAGAAGGAAGGAGGGAGGAGGGGAGGGGAGGGGAGGGGAGGGGAGGGGCGGGAGGAAAGGAGGAAGGGAAAAAATTAATTTCAAGGCTTAAGTAAAGGAAAGTGCC